>MU758726.1:16338-55564 GCA_026770625.1 Nicotiana glauca
TATTTTTGTTGTATTCAAGTGTTTTATTCAGATGAATTAAGGTGTATTTTGTTGTATTCAACTGTATTATTCATATGTATTTCTCTTTATTCAGCTATAATCTTTATTATGTATCTTTCAAATACAGATTAATGAGGGATCGTTTTGGTTCGTTGAGTTAAATTAGGAGAATATTATGTGATTTTATTTTCTTCCGTTTTTAGCGTAGATACGTTACTGTATTTAATGTTAATGTCGCTTGAATACAGCTAAATACATGTCAAACTTAGCTGGAATTCCAGATTTTACGCCTATATTTTTGGTTGTATTAATGAATACAACAGTGAAACTCCTATAGGCATGATATCTATTAGAGCCGGTTTTAAGCATGATTTCTATTATTAAAAACTGAATTAGGTCCTATAGGCATGACTTCTAATTTGTGTGAAAGTAAAGTGTGCAGAATTCATTTAAACCAAAGCAGATCCTATAGGCATATTATCTAACAAACACATTTTTAAATCGAAATAGACCTTATAGGCATGTTATCTACTCGATTTTACCCACAATATTGTAACTAGCCGCCCCTTTTCACTAATCACCCCAATGTTTATTTACAATAATTATTACAGATCAAGAACTAAATATAAATTACATAAATAAAATAGAAGCTAAGCTATAGGAAGCCTGAAGTAGGACCAAACAGCCATGGTGTACCAAGCCTTTGCTGATCTCAAATGCCCAAAGTTCCATAGCCTAATTCATGTCTTGGTGTGTCAGAGTTCCCTAAGGATCTCAAAGATCCGAGGCAGTGCTCACACCCAGACTTTCCTCAAACAAACACTGATTATGTACAGTGTGAAAGTGCCAGCCCTGATATGCCAGAGTTCAGAGAAACCTCAAGGGTTTCAAGTCAGTACACATATCAGAGGGGTATAACCTAGTAATCTAAGAGTAATGTGAGAGTGCATGATGATTTTTGTAAGCAGTAGCAAGAGAGCTTTCGGAATGAAAAGGATTTTCTGAGACCAATACACAATTAGGGTGGAAAACAGTTTGAGAAAACATAAAGAACATTTTTTCAGAGAGCAAGTCACAGAATACACAATTTCAGAACAAACTTCACATAAGGAGAAAGTGGTAGGGTACACATTGGTGATGTCAAACAAAAACACAGATTCTTTATGGAGTTGACAAGTTAGTTACAAAGTCATATTGAGAACACACTGGTTTTAGACACAAATAGGATCTCATGAGTAAGGTAGAGCTAGTTAGACTTAGATGAACAAGCTAGACAAACACTTCATGAAGCAATCAAGGTTTTAGAAACATTAATAATATACAGAACAAACAAAATTTAGTCATGCTGAGTGAGATAATAAACACACAATGCAGTTCGGATATACTAGTGAGCAAATTATCTAAAGCAGGATTGGGCATGCTGAGCAACATGCTAATTACAACTTTTGATACAACAAACTTAAGCATGCTAAGTGATACAGTAATCAGGCAGTGTAATATAAGCATGCCGTTATACATTGAGCAACATGATAGTAAAATAATACACAGGACTGAAAGCCACAACTAATGAACTGAAACAACAAAGAAACACATAGTTTAGGGATTTGAATTTAATCAGGACATACCCGTTAAGGAGAGAATAAAAGGTATAGAGCAGAGATGGTGTAAATAGCCAACCTTGGCTTACAGCCGGCTGGGTTAGTGAGAATTGCAAGTAACAGAAGAGAATAGAGAGCTTCAAGAGTGTGAGAATATGGAGGAACTAGTGTTCGTGTGTGAAGTGAGAATAGGAGGGAGTTTATATAGTAATCAAGAGTCAAACAAAATAAAGTAAGGGATCAATTAAGTAGCAATCAGGGAAATTCATGGAATCAATCACACAGTAAATCAATAAGTCTTCCCTTTAATCAAGGGATAATCAATCAACGGTAAAAGCAAGACAAGCATTTTAAGGAAGGAAATCAAGTAAGGTAATTAAAGGTGAATGAACAGGGGTCCAATTAAGGAAATAGTTAGCAAGAATCAGCAAATAACAAATAAGGCAAGAGGGAACTAATTAATGCAAGAATTTCAGTCAAACCGAGTGAAATAAGAATCAAGGACTTTGTTAGAAAAAAGGGCTCAATTCAAACTGAAAATAAGAAACTTCAGAATAATCAAGGTTTAATTAAGGAGAAAATCACATAAAAAGTCAGCAAATATCACAATAACTTAAATAAAGCAAGAAAGAACAGTCAGAATGAACATAGACATATAAGATAAGTAGAAAAGTTGAACCAAGAACTTAGTAGAGGCATATTACGATAAGAAAATCATGGGATATTTAAATGGCTAAAGAGAAATCACGAGAACCAAGGCAAGAACAAAGGCCGTACATAAGTAACTCAGAAATCAAATAAAAGAGTCAAAACATTAGGGCTTTTAGTATAAATGCATTGAAGTTAGAGCAATCCTAACGAAATCGGTTAAAACATATAGAAACAGATAATTAAACACTCGAATCACCAAATGTTTTGGAAAAAGAAATTTTCGGAAACCCTAGTTCAGAAAAAAAAATGAAAAATCATTCTAAAATCATATGATTCTTGTAAAAAAACCAAAAGGTTATTGTAAAACTCATATGAAATTGGTCCAAACCATCTCAGATCTATACAAATCTAAGAAGTTCAGAAGAAAGAAATTAGGGTTTTGAGAAGAACAATCATAGAGATGAAAAAGCAAACCTAGGAACCCATAGATATAGAAATATCTCACTCGGAATCAAACCAGGACATCCTGAAACAGGCGAGAAATGGCCATAGATGCAAGCAAACTAACTCTGGTCCCATGAGGACCCTGGAGATGGTGATACCAGTACAAGAGAGGCTACTAGAGGCCTGAGCGGGGCGGGGAGCGGTGGTGAGAAGCCACCATAGTTAGCCATAGATGAGTGACGGTGAGGTCAGATTAGGGTTAGGTTTGAGAGCTTTTAAGAGAGGAGAGGGATTTTAGGGCGGCGTTTAGTGAGGAAATGAGAGGGTTTTGGGGGGTTCGTTTGGTTCATTTTAGGTAAGGGTCAATTTGGACCGTTGATCATAATGATCAATGACCAGGATTTATCCGGGTATTGGGTTGGGCAGATGGGTATTAGCCTGGGTATATTTTGGGTGGGCTGGGTATATTTTGGGTTTCAAATTGGTCTAGGTATTGGGTTAAATTAAGTCCAAAATTAAAATAAAATAGGGCCAGATTTTAAATAGCTAATTTTAATAACTAAATTATTTATAAAATAATAAAATGAGTACCAAAAAATATCCTTGTGCACTAAAATAATTCAATATTTTTTAAATATAAAAGATCAATTTATGCATAAATAATATAATTATACATTAGTATGGGCTATTATTGCAAAGATGTGCAATTTAGCCTAAAAAATATAAATGCAATTATAAAAATGCATTAAAAATATTCAAACACTATGTTGGCATGAATAATGAACTCAGATGGCTAAATCATCCCAAAACTAACATGAAGGCTAATTATTGGATATTTATATAATGAAAAAGAAGAAATAAATTGATTTAAAGCTTTTAAAACTGCAGAAAAATTATAAAAAATACTTATGCATGCTTATAACTGCATATGTAATACTTTGAAAGTAAGTATATATATATATATGTCAAGGAAATATTGGGTATCAACAACTGCCACTCTTTACCCAAGAGGGATGAAAGAGTTTACGGGTAAAGAAATGATGGCCAATTTTGACCGAACGGGATGTCTTGAAAGACAGGGGCTGGGCTCCAGTCTTTGAGTTGCCTACATATCCATGGTTTTACAAGTATCAGGCCATGTGTAGTTCTGGATTCATTAGCAGAATATACCAATGAAGTCATTGCAAGGACGGACACGAGATGCAAAAGCAGCTATGGTAACAGTTAAGCTTGAGATAGTTTGAAAGAACTAGAGTGAGGTCGCTCCTGCTAGGATAATGGTTGCTTGCTGGTCACCTGCATATAAAGAGATGCATAGGTTTGTGCAAAAATTTAAACATGATGCAGATTTCCTTTGGATCATAAAAGTTATCTTTGGACAGTTAAGGATGACGTCCTCGAACCATGATGTCCTGGGCCATGAACTGTTTGGTGAGGGATTTGTAGGCAATGAAATGGTGTTCTCAGGCCATGCAGATGGTGCCTCCGAACCATGACACATTTGAATAATGATACGCAAATTTGAAAGATCCTCAGGCCATGGCATGGTGTCTTCCGGCTATGAGGATGATGCCTTTTAGACTATGACGCCTTTGGATAGATTGGAGATATTTTAGCCCATGAGGTATAATAATATGATATTAACAAGACAAGGCTTAGTCTTGTAAATTGAAGGGCTGAGCTTAGCCTGGTTGCAAAGCAAATAGATAGTGCCGGAATAGAGCAATATTTGTGCAAGGAGGGACAATGCTTAGTCCCAATGCAAATGTGGAGGCATGGATTAGCTTCATGCAAGTAGGGAGGCAAGGGTTACCCTCATGAAGATATGGAGGAAGGGATTAGCCTCATGCAAATATAGGGAGGCAAGGATTAGCCTCATGAGGGTATGGAGGCACGGATTAGCCTCACGCAGATAGGGAGGCAGGGATTAGCCTCATGTAAGTGGAGAGGAAAGGATTAGCCTCATGTAAATGGGGAGGAAAGGATTAGCCTCATGGAATATAGGGATGCAAGAATTAGCCTCATGGAAATATGGAGGCAAGGATTAGCCTCATGAAAGATAACGAGACAAGGATTAGACTCATGTAAATGGGGTGGCATTAGCCTCATGCAGATGGGGAGGCAAGGATTAGGCTCATGCAAATATGGAGGAAAGGATTAGCCTCATGCAAGATAGGGAGGTAGGGATTAGCCTCATACAAATATGAAGACAAGGATTATCCTCATGCAAGATAAGGAGGCAGGGATTAGCCTAATGTAAATATGGAGGCAGGGATTAGCCTCATGCAAGTAGGGAGGCAAGGATTAGCCTCCTGCAAATCACGGAGGCAATAATTAGCCTCATGCCGGTATGGAGGCAAGGATTAGCCTCATGCAAATATGGAGGCAAGGATTAACCTCATGCAAGATAGGGAGGCATGGATTAGCCTCATACAAATATGGAGGCAAGGATTAGCCTAATACAAGATAGGGAGGCAAGGATTAGCCTCATGCAAGATAGGGAGGAAGGGATTAGCCTTATGAAAATATGGAGGCAAGGATTAGCCTCATGCAAGATAGGGAGGCAAGGATTAGCCTCATGCATGATAGGGAGGTAGGGAGTAGCCTCATGCAAATAAGGAGGCAAGGATTAGCCTCATGCAAGATAGTGAGGAAAGGATTAGCCTCATACAAATATGGAGGCAAGTATTAGCCTCATGCAAGTAGGGAGGCAAGGATTAGCCTCATGCAAGAGGGGAGGAAAGGATGAGCCTTATGCAGATGGGCAGGCACGGATTAGCCTCATGCAAATATGGAGGCAAGGATTAATCTCATGCAAGATAAGGAGGCAAGGATTAACCTCATGCAAGATATAGAGGGAGAGATTAGCCTCATACAAATATGGACGAAGGGATTAGCCTCTTGCAAGTAGGGAGGCAAGGATTAGCCTCATAAAAATTGGGAGACAGAGATTAGCCTCATGCATGTATGGCGGACATGGCTTAGTCCTATTCAAAGAGCGGGTAGCAAATAAGAGTAGCATATGTCTTAGCTGGAGATATATTCGATGTTTGATGGTCCGATTGATAGTGATCGTGTTACGTGTGTATATTTACGGACGCAATTGCTACGTCAGATTCAAAGAAAAATTATAAGTTTTATGGGGGGAAGTTTGGTTCGTGCTTCTATCCATGGCCTTGGTTTGCTCTGTTCTGGAGGCCTTACAGTTTTCCTGGGCAACCTGACTGTTACAGAAATAGAGTTTTCGAAAAATATGCAATTATTGATAAAAATAGAGTTATTTGGAAACATATTGAAATATCTAGTAACTTAGATGAACTAGTGACTGTAACACATTTTAGAGACACTGCAACTTTAGAATTTTGAGGGCCCTCCTCAAAATTCTGCCCCAATTTGGTAGATGATCCTTTGGCCGCTTGCGAGTAATGAGTCTCATTGAAAATTCTTCGATATTTTAAGAATCCTTCTCAATATTCTTCCCCAGTTTCTTAACCGATTTATGATCGTTTGGCATATGTTAGCGTTGGCTGGACTTGTTTCGGAATTTTGAGGGTCCTCAAATTTTTTCCCCAGTTTCTGATCTTGGGAAAATGGAACTTTATTATGATGTGACCGAATCCATAAGCTGCCTACGTATCCCCTCTTAAACGGAAATCAAGTAAAGCATTTTTAAATTACATCAGATGAGTAAATATAGATAGTCTAAACATAATATCTTTTGACTGCGTCTGAATTGATTGGTTTTGGCCAAATTTCTCTGTCTATTTCCACAAGTATGAGTGCTCATATTGTCAGTACTCTGTGAACCATGTGCGGACCTTGCAATTGGGAGAGAATTTCCCTTTTGCTTTATCTTGTAGCAGTATACCCTCTGTGGTGTAATAAATGTTGTTTTCTCTGCGTCTTCTTCATCTATCCAGATCTGGTGATAACCCGGGAAGCAATATACAAAGGATTGGAGTTCACGTTTGGAACAGTTGTCAATCAGGATGTGTATATTTGGCAGTGGAAAGTAATCCTTGGGACTTGCTCTGTTTAAATCTCGATAGTCAACACATACTCTAACTTTTCCATCTTTCTTTGGAACTGCCACAATGTTGGCTAACCAGGTTATGTACTCAACCACCCTAAGAAATTTGGCTTTGATCGACTTAGTAACTTTATCCTTGATTTTTATGCTCATATATAGTTTGAATTTTCTGAGTTTTTGCTTCACAGGCAGACACATTGGATCGGTAGGTAACTTGTGAGCGACTATGGACGTGCTCAAATCGACTGCGTCATCATATGACCATGTGAAAATGTCCTCATATTCTTTTAAGAAGTGGATGTACTCTTCTTTGTCTGTTGTTAATAAGTGAAGGCTGATGCGAGTCTCTTTGATGGTCTCAGCGTCCCCTAAGTTTACTGCTTTAGTTTCGTCTAGATTGGACTTAGACTTATTCTCAAAGTTTTCAACCTCCCTGACAACTTCCTCGGGTATCTCGTTATCTTCATCCAAATTACTATCCCCATGTTGCGTTGACTCATTACATGTCACAGTCACCGGTTCATCACGAAAAGTAATAATAACGCTATAGAAAGAAAAAATGTAGAAAATAATAATGAATATATAGAGCAATGCATTTGATTAGAACCGAAAAATATCCAGACAAGTACGGCTCGAGAAATCGAGCATTTATTTTGAAACAAGTAAGTCTTTAATCCAAATTACTGAAAATCTTAAATGTCTAGAATGGCTATAGAAATAAAATTTGCCAGGCTACCTAGAGACTCGCGGGCCCGGGATGGTGTGGCGGTCCAGTTCCTGAGAACAACTCCCTTCTCCATATTATGAATAGTGAGGCCTTCTTCCTCCTCCTCCTAAATTATTGCACTGCAGTCCATGTCTTCGTCCTCCAAAAATAGATTCTTCATCCCATCTAATACCTCTTCTTCTGCAGTTCCCCAAGTTATGTTAGCTAGGTGAAAAGCTTGATCCAGATGCGGCACTGGTTGCTTGTGAGGGCAGTATGGTACATGCCATGGAGGTGACCAATCTTTATAATCTTGCCATGTGTACTGGTATCCGAGCCTAAAAGCAGTGCCATGACCCTTCAACTATATCGATTTACTAATACCCTGGAGATTCTTTCCGAGCCCTTTCCTGGGTTCATACTCAGACCATGCAAGAATGCTCTATATTTTGCTACTCCACCATTTGTCCTTTTCAACGGCGTTGACACGTTCAATGTGATGATAGGTTTCCCCTCCCAGCCTCCTTCTGTTTTCGATAATCGAGATGGTTTGCCTGATGCAAGGTTGATGCCACAGTCCCAGCAGCATGTATCCATAGTCGTCCTAATAGCAAATTGTAGGATGCAGATATGTCCAGCACCTGAAACTTGATGTCAAAACACGTAGGTCCCATTTGTAGACAGAGATTAATTTCTCCGATGGTAGAACTTTGAGACCCATCAAAAGCTTTTACGTTCATGGTCCCTTCCCGTATCTCGTATAGGCCTTTGCCTAACCTCTCTAATGTTGCTAATGGGCAAATATTGAGACTGGATCCTCCATCAATCAGGACTCTGGATCGCACGGTGATTTGCAGTGCTCTGTTGTGATTCAAACCATCAGGCAGCAACTCATCCTCGTGGAAAGTGATTTTGTGAATTTCCAACACCTGTCCTACCATGTTAGCCATTTCTCCACTTGTGATATATTGGGCATATAAGCTTTTCTCAACACTTTTATTAAAGCATTCTTGTGCGCCTATGAATTTTGCAACAGTGACAGGATGGATATCTGAGCTTGGGTTTTGTTCAAATGATCGATAATGGAATACTCCTTTCCTTGTACTCTCCTTCAAAGGTCATCTGGCCCTATTTCAATGACAGGCTGCTTGGAAGTGGCATCCTTACTTGATCCTCCCAGGTGTTCAGGTGTATAGATTCTTCCGGTCCTTATCATTCCTTGTGCGGTGCCGGATTCCTCCATCTTCACCTTTCCTTTTCGTGAGCTTCGACCACATAATCCCAAGTTATTGCTTTTGAATTGAAAGGAGGTGTGGTCGATACTGCCACTGTGAAAGGTGCGACCACTTCCACTTCAAACGGAATAGGGATGGCTGCGTGTGGAGCTACCTTTACATCAAATGGAACTGATGTGACTGCCTTAATCTCGATTGGCGACTGAGTCTGTAATACAATAGGGGTGAGGGTGACTGAGGGTTTAAAGTCATCACCTTCCCAGATAAGCCCAATCGACCCCTCATGATCCCACTCTTCGTTCGTCTCTATCACATGTATTCCACCACCTCTATGATCAGGGAGAGGGTTGTTGCGAATATTGGGTGTGGCCTCCTTTGCCTATATGACCTTGTTTTCAATCAACATCTGGATCTTGTCTTTCAGTGCTTGGCACTCGTCAATGGTGTGCTCCTTCATATCGGAATGGTACGTACAAGTTTTGTTAGGATTGACCCATTAGGATGGATTCTCTAATGCCACAATAGGAACATAAGTGACATAACCTGCGACTTTCAACCTTTCATACAACTGGTTGATGGGTTCAGCAATAGTGATGTATTGTTTGGGTGGCTTGCGGTCACAATTGGGTCTTGGTCTTGGATAATTTTGGCGGATTGGAGGTGATTGAAAATGAGATTTTTAGGAGTTATAGGTATGATAGACATCGACTGTTTGGGAATATCTAGGAGATGATTGTTGATATGTGGGTGGTGGTGTTTGATATGTGGGTGGAGGTGTTTGATAGGTAAGTGGAGATTTCGGGCCCTGATCCACCATTATTGTCCCAACGTCTTTCTTCTTTGATATGCTACCTGACTGTAATACTTTATTCGTGGCCTGCAATGCCTCAAAATTTGTTACCATTCTTCTTTTGATGCCTTCCTCAATTCTTTCCCCTAGTTTGATGTTATCGGAGAATTTGTGGTTTTCAATAACTATCAACCTTTTGTAATACTACGAGTCCTGTGCTTTGATAAATAACTTATTTATCTATTCTTCGTCCAAAGATGGCCTGACCTTGGCCGCTTCTGACCTCCAGCGTACTCGCAGAAAGTCTTAGTGGGTTTCTTATTAAGATTCTAGATGTAGAAAACATCGAGTGCATTTTCTGTGTTGAACCTGAATTGTCCATGAAATCTGATGCCATACTTACCCAATTGGACCATTTCTTGGGATCCTGGCTGATGTACCAGAACAAAGCATCACCAGTAAGACTCCTCATGAAGAGTTTCATCCGAATCTTTTCATCCTTTCTGACCACGACAATCTTGTCACATAGGTCCTTAGATGAACACTAAGATCACATTTACCGTCAAACATCTCGAACTTGGGAGGTTTGTACCCCTCTGGAAGTTCTACATCTAGCTGTATGCATAGGTCTTCATAATTCAAACCTTTTATCCCTTTGCCGTCTTCGATACCCAGAACCCGACTTATGATTTTCTTGAGTTCTTCAGCCATGTTTTTAATGAGCAGGTCCTTCTTGGAGGATTCTGGTGCATAGGAAGTTGGTTGAGTAACGTGAGGTATGGTCTCCACATATATGGGGTTATTTTGATGAGTGCGAGGGACTTGGGTGTAGTGATAGTCATTGGTTGAGTTTTGAGGATTGGTATGGTACGCTGATGATGCCAGTATAAGTGAACCAACCTTAGGGAATGGGAATAATCAAAATAAATGAAAACAACAAAAAGGTAACAAGTTAGTAAGGGTTTTGAAATGTTGTGGTATTTAAACACATATTGCGGGAATATAAATTGCATCCTAATTTGGGAGCCTTGTTGTGCCTGAGGTAGGCCTAGCGAGAAATAGATTTGGAGAACTTTAGATCCCAACAAATGCCTCATATCATAATATGAAAAATAGAAGAATCCCAACAAGACACTAAGATAATAGAAAAATAAGTCACTATTGGCACTTGGCCTTATTTCAGCAATAGCTGTATATTGTTTTGGGGGCCTTCGGTCAAAGTTTGGTCGAGGTCTAGGGAAGTTTTGGCGTGGAGGGGGGGATTGGTAGTGAAATGATTGAGTGTTGTAGGCTTGGTAAACATGTCCTGGTTGGGAATATTTGGGTGAAGTAGGTTGATATGTGGGAGGTGATTGATAAGTGGGTGGTAGAGCTTGGTAAGAGGCTGAGGGTTCTTGGTAGTTTGGAGTAAGATGGTATGTGAGTGGAGGCGTTGGGTAGGCTTGTTATTTGATGAGAGATTTGGTACTCTGTGCCACCATTACGGCTCCTACGTCCCTTTTCTTGGGCACACCGCCTGACTGTATGGCCTTGTTTGTATCTTGCAAGGCCTCAAAATTCTTAAGCATACCTCTTTTGATGCCCTCTTTGATCCTTTCTCCCAGCTTGATAATGTCAAAAAATTTATGGACCTCGATCATCATCAACCTCTTATAATACTGTGGGTCTTGGGCGCGGACGAAGAATTTGTTCATTTGTTCTTCTTCTAAGGCGGGACTAACCTTAGCAGCTTCGGACCTCCAACGAGTAGCATACACATGAAATGTTTCTATGGGATTCTTTTTTAGATTTTGAATATAGAACACATCCGGTGCAATTTTCATGTTGAACATGAATCTGTTCATAAAATCAAACGCCATGCTTACCCAGTTCGACCACTTCTTTGGATCTTGGCTAATGTACCAAGATAAAGAATCTCTCCTCAAGCTCCTCATGAAAAGCTTCATGCGGATTTTCTCGTCTTTTCCTACTCTAACTAACTTTTCACAGTATGTTCTCAAATGGACCCTTGGATCCCCTGTTCCATCAAACATTTCAAACTTAGGAGGTTTGTACCCCTCGGGCTGTATGCAAAGATCCTCGTAGTTTGGCCCTTCAATTCCCTTACTCCCTTCAATGCCTTGAATTCTGCTAGTCAATTTCTTAATTCTTCGGCCAGGTTTCTAATGAACAAGTCTTTATCATCAGACTCGGGTGTGCTTGAGATGGGCTGGATGGAGTGTGGCATAGTCTCCACGTAGATGGGGGTATTATGTTAGGTGTGGCAGTGGTCATTTGTGGAGTTCTGGAGTTTTGGGATGAGCAATAGGGTGTTTTTTGAGGTACAACAAGTGTTGCAGTGGTGATGAGGAGTGGGATGGCTTGGTTGCTTTGGGATATTTTGTGGTGGTGTGGGGGTTCTGAGCATTTGGGAAATTAACGTCTGGAGTGGTGAGGGAAAATGATGAATAGATTCCGAACTTGGTCAACTTCTTCCTAAAATTTCAGCAGCTTTTGTTCCAGTTGGGATGCATTTTCCTTGGGAACTAAAGTACCGTGACCATGATTGACCTCTACTCGATCGGTTGAGTTTTCCTATCTGGCGTTGTTCAAATCTTCCATCTTCCCT
Organism: Nicotiana glauca; assembly: GCA_026770625.1. NCBI lineage: Eukaryota > Viridiplantae > Streptophyta > Magnoliopsida > Solanales > Solanaceae > Nicotiana > Nicotiana glauca. The sequence continues at coordinate 28,401 of MU758726.1, forward strand.
TTGTTCTAGTTTCTGATAGGACTAAGAGGAGGAGTAGGTGGAGGACCCCTGGATCTCATGAAATAGGATGATGTTGCCAGAGTGTACGAACCAACCTTTGGGGAGGGAAATAAACAAAAAGTAAAAACAAAAGGTAACAAGTTAATGAGGATCATATTAAAATGTTGCAATGTTTAAACACATAGTGCTGGAATGTAACGTGTGTCCTAATTTGGGGACCTCTTTATGCTCGAGGTAGGCCTAGTGACAAGTTGATTTGGAGAACTTGAAATGCTAAATGCCTCATTATATTGATAAAAAGTAGACGAATCCCAGTTCGACACTAAATAACAGAAAATAACAGTTGCTAGTGGCCATTGGCCTTATTACATTTCATAAAAAGAAGAAAACTCCTATCTATTTCGTCCCAGAAGGACTTTCCTCAGGTTGAATATTCTCGTTAATCAGATCCTCCAGTTCGCGTAGGTTCACTAGTAAAAAATGCCTTTGCCAGGTGTTCTCCTTCGTTTCCCTCAGTGTTCTGGCAGTCGGTGACTCTCCTCCTCACTTTTCCTTCCAATTCCAGCAAACTATATTCCAGATATTCCAAATTTTCGCTAGCTTTAGCGGCCCTCTCTTTCCACTCATTGATTTGGTCATTTGATAGAAGATTCCTCCACCAGTCTAGCAAGAGTAGGGGAATGCTAATTATACCGAAATTGGGAATCTCGTGCCTCATTTTCTGCAAAATAAAAGGATTAGACCCTACCCCTACCGACTTGACTATTTAATACCAATAATTAATATGAAGCATTTAGTTCTGCAAATAAATGCACAGAACTGATGATATCCATTTTGGTTTTAGGGAAACCCATTGGACTTTAGACAATGCTATCTTAAAGAGTCATTATGCGAACAACATAACTGACTCGGCTAGGTTTGACCATGATGCATGCACAGTTAAATAGAGTAAGGGTTTCTATGGGGGTTTTATACTGGTACCCTTGAGCAGACAACACAAGGGGGAAAGGCACGGAACCATCGACTACACCATTGATCGACTTGTTTTACCGTAAATATGCCTTTTTTGGATATAGGGGGATAATATCGGAAGCGGGCGACCACTCATTATAAGCGTTGCTATAGGATTTTTTTGGCACGAGTGGAATATGATGTTGCGCATGATTATGCAACAATTAAAGGCATGTTATCACGTATTTGCACGTCAAGAAAGTAGTAAGTACAACATTTTCATAATTTAAAGCAATAGTAAAGGAAAGCAGTAAAGAAAAGAAAAATGGAGACAAGTCAGTTTTGCAATCGAAAAGGAAATGGAATGCTTAAAAGAAATAAACAAATAATAGAGCTTAAAGAAGCACAAATTCACAATAATAGTCTAAAATGGTAAAAGCCTAAAAAAATCTCCAACAGAGTCGCCCTGCTGTCGCGCCCCTTTTTTCTCGTGAAATCGGGTTTATGACATTTAGAGGGACAACTCATTCCTTTGGGGAACTGGGTTTGCATTTGAAGAGTCGTCACCTAATGATTGGGGTGAAATAGGACACCAAAAGAATTTGATTTGAATAATCAGATATAGGGTAAAAAATTGAAATTATTCTAAGGGGAAGGGGTTAGGCACTCCTTAGAATCCACTAGTGTAGTTTTCGGCCAGACAATTATTGTGAATTGTGGTGCAATCAAAATATAAAAAAATAAGGATCAAATAAGAGGGGACAACACATAAAGGTTTGAAAGTAAACAAGGTTGAAAAAGGGCAATTAGAAAGGCCGATTTATAAAATAAAGAGTTACAATGCTAAAAGAGTAAAGAATAAAGGAAGGGGAGGGGGGGTGGGTCCTAGGTTTATTAAAAATATGGATCACCCCCACACAATTTCGTGTAATCACTGCTCAACAAGGGGCTACACGTGACGTTATCGCATGGTCATCATATCCATATCTACCCTTCCCACCCCATTAAGGTATTTAAAGCGCGGATTGGTCTCGATTACTTATTGCATGCCATTACCCGTCCCACTCCTATCAGCCCCAAAGGCAATTAAGACTACTAATCCTAAAAGGGAGGGATATTAGTCTTGTTTGATGTTTCAAAAGGTAAAATTCTAAGGCGTCATACAAAACACATAATGCATATTATGAGGAAAGCATATAAACAAGTAGAGGCTCAGGTATACCTCCTTGAACAGAAAACACATATAATTAGCATGACTTTCACATACTGTTTAGGTATGATTAAGTACCAAATATGAGAGAGTTTAAGAGTTGGGGCAGGTTGGTTTATTACATAACTCTGATAGGAAGCCCGACTCAGACCTGCATGCTGGTTGTACTTATTAATAGAACAGATTCAGTTATGGTTATTACTCTAAGGTTTGCCTAAATGTTAAGACGAGATCCTATAGACATGATATCTACTGAATTTAGAAGGTGATAATACAACAAAAAACTCGAAATGAATTATTTAGGATCCGATAGGCATGCTGGCTAAAATTTGTTAAGTGAGGAACTTAGATTAAGAGAAGAGAGGTAGAATAAAATAGATTGATTATAGGTTCTACAGGTGATACTATATACTATTGCTGATTTTACATCTAACATTGAGTGAAGAGAATCAGGTTCATTTAAAAACTCCTATAGGCATGTTCTCTACACGTTGCTGATTTTAGACACTTATAGACGTAGCATCTAGATGCAGAACTTATTTTAAAACTTATGAAAATGATATCTAAATGTAGAACTTACTTTGACACTTATGAACATGATATCTAAATGCAGAACTTATTTTGAACCTAATAAGCATGAGCTCTAAAATGCAGAACGTATTTTGAAACTTATGAACATGATATCTAAATGCAGAACTTGTTTTGAACCTTATAAGCATGAGGTCTAAAATGCAGAACTTATTTTGAAACTTATGAACATGATACCTAAATGCAGAACTTGTTTTGAACCTTATAAGCATGAGGTCTAAAATGCAGAACTTATTTTAAAACTTATAGGCAGGGTATCTAAATGCTGTTTGAATTATGCAGAATTATAGGACCCTATAGGCATAATTTTTAGATGGTAGTTTCAATGTGTAGAATTATAATACCCTATAGGCATGATTTCAAGGTGGTAGTTTGCATATGCAAAATTATAACATCCATATAGGTATTATTTCTATCCTTGCATGCATAGTTACCCACCCTTTTCCACTAGCCGACCGCAAATGCTCATTACAACTTATTAAAACCAAAAATAATAAATTACATCCAAAGTACATAGAAAATACAACCAGAGGAAGCTTGATTCTTGCTTCCTCTCTAAGTTATGAGATAGACCAATTCAAAGACCATTAATCCAAAGCCTTTCTCCAATTTGAGTGTGTCAGAATTTTCTAAGAGCCTCAATGGGACTCCGACTAATGCTCCCCTCAAATTGTATCACCAGAATAGGGACAAGTGCAGTGTGGAAGGGCCAGCCCTCAAATGTCAAAGTTCAGAGGGAGTTCAATGGGTCCCAAGGTAAGGCTCATAAGAGGGGGGGTAGAACTTAAGTCTAATAGAGAGTGCAAGTGAAAAAACATAGTTCTGAGGGGATAAAGGAGAGGGAAATAGCCAAAAACAAGTTGATAATTTCATACAAAAGGGTTCAGGGGGGTTGGGAAGTTGCAAAGAGCCTATACTTAGGCAGGGGTAAGTTTTGGCCATGCACAACAATAGAAGATGCTGGCATGCCTATAAGCCTATCAGAATACAAAATAGGAGAGAAACATAGAGGTTAGGATCCCAGGGATCAAGCTTGAGTCATGGGCAGTAATATGCATTACTGCCATGCCTCAAACAAACCGTAATCATTGAACACATTGGGGTGGGGGTTTGGGACGCAAAATAAATTTAGAATAGGCATAAGGAAATTATAGCATGCTAGAATAAGTACTGAATTAAACACAAGCAGTAGGCAGAAAAGAAAGTAAAAGCATTAAGTAAACATATTGTTGTGATGCTGGAATCTTAATAAAAACATACTAGTTTAAGAGAAGTAAAATGCAGTAAAAGCAGGTAACATGACTTTTAAGGCAGGCCACAGTACAAGTAACAAGAAATAATATTTTTGAGTGCGAGTGAGAGTTCAGAAATTAAGAATGTTAGTGTTAATGAGGGAGCATGGTATTTATAGTTTGAAAACAGGTGCAAATAAGGCAAAAAAAATAATTATGGGACTGTGTACCAATTAAAATCAATCAGTACAAGAACTTCCTTTAATTAAAGAGTTTAAACTTAAACGGCAATGGACAGAAATCATTTAAGGAAGGAGATCAAGTAAACATCTTGTGCAAAGTAGGCAATTAGGGGTAAATACATAGGAATTTAATTAAGGGAAGAATCTTTGAAAGACTCGGTTAACCAAATAAGGTAAGAAAATAAAATAAAGTTGCAGAATATAGAGGCAACAGTACATCAATGAGTCAGGGATTCGAAATTACTGATTCATGAATAAACAAATAAACCAAGTCAGAGATAGGGGAATCAAAAGTCTAAGGAAGGTTTTCAAATCAACCCAAAAATCAGGGAAATCAGTAAGGCGAAACAAGGAAAGAGTCAATCACTTAACACATGAATGCAATCAAAATTATTCAAGGAGGTTTGAAATCAATCCCAAAATTGAAGGTCATTTCAGAAGGAAATTCAGCATATAAAAGAGTATTATAAGTATTAAGCATGCAAGGCTGAATTTAGGGCAAAGAGAAACATCATACAGTAGCAAACACAGAGTCAGTAGCTAAGGAGCGTGGTAGTCACATAGGTCGATTTCATTTACTCAGTAACAGAGAAGAGAAAGTATCAAATAGCATGCCAAAGGGTCAAGTAAAAGGCCTTATAGAGTTTAGCAGGAAATCAGAATCATATAAAGAAACAAAAGATTTAGAAATTCGATCGAGCAACAGATAAAGCCACTTCAGAAACTCGAATAGGTCCAAAAGAAATAGGGATTTGAAACCCATCGAATTTGGGGCATGATTAACAAGTAAATCACATAGAAAACAATCACGGAACTCGAATGAACTCCAAAATCTAGGATTTTCACCATTAATCGAGTATAGAGATGAAAACAAGTAAATCAGGCAAAAGATACTAACAAATACATTCAGAAGTCTCAAAGAGGATTAAAACTTTTAACATGCATACTCTAGTAGAGGAACAACATGAAAACACAGTAGAACATGTTAAAAATCAGAAAAGCTTTGAAAATAACATAACAGAACCCTAGATCAGAAAAAATAAATGGGGTTTTAAAGGTAAAGCCTTGAAAGAAACTTTGAGAAAATGTTTAAAAGCTTAGAGAAACACAGATCTACACTGGATCTAAAAGAATCAGAAGAACCTTAAAGGTTAGGGTTTCAGAAGAACCTAGATGGTGAGAAAGGCTTGGAAAGTCATTGATCTAAGCGAGAGCAACCAAGAGTCAGGCTTGAATAGCTATGGATGGCCGGAGCAAGTTCAAAGATGACTGAAAATAGCCATAGAACTGAAAGCTTCCGAGGTCTGGACCAAGATTCTTCAAGGTCTGGTCTTGAAAACATGATAATCAGACAGGTAGACATCATATGAGGCAGGTACAGGCCTTCAATGGCTTCTGAAGCCATGGATTTGGTCGATTTGGGTGGTGGTTTGAGATGGCGGCTAGGGTTTGAGAGAGAATTGGGGAGAAGGGGGGATTCAAAGGAAACTACATACGGGAAAATGGTTAGGGGTTGGGGGTTAATGGGAAATTAAAAAGGAAAGGTTAAATGGTGGCCGTTGATCATTTTGATCAACGGCCTGGATTGAATGGGGATCCGGGCGTGTTATTTTACAAGGTTCATGGGTTGGGTAGATTAGGACTTAGGCTGGGTAATTAGGTTTTAGAATTGGGTTTAATTGGGGTGCCAAATCAGGCTAAAATTGAAAATGCAAATTGGCTAACATTTAAATATCCATTTTCCCATATTTATTTTATAAAAAATAGTAAAATAATTTCTGGAAATAAATCAAAGGTACGAAAATGATTAATAATACATAATTATTAGATTAAAAATATTGAAGTTAATTTTATAACTATATATACAATTAAATCTTAAAAGAGGCCAAGAATGCAATTCTATGCAATTTAGCTTTAAAAATACAAATAAATTTATAAAAATATGCAAAAATTATGTTAGATATATTTTAGTATAAATATGAGAATTCAACAAATGAATCACCCAAATGATAATTTTGGAAGTAATTATTGGGGTTTTCCTGATAAAATAGGGCAATAAATTGATTAAAAAATAGTAAAACATTGGGAAATACTTATATATGCATATACATGATATTTTAACGATATTTTTCATATTAAAATATACTGGAAAAAATTGAGTATCAACAGCCTCCCCTAACCCGGGAAGGATGAAAGAGTTGTCGGGTAAAGATAGGATGACCAATTTTGACCTGGCGAAACGGTTTGAAGAGGCTCGGCCGTGCTCTGGCTTTTGAGATGCCTACATATCCCTAGTCTTACAGGAATAATGAAATATGTAGTTCAGGATCCGTCGGCGGAATATGCCGACGGAGACTTCTCAAGAATGGACGCGATATTTAGGACGGGGTGAATGGTTAAGGTCTAGTAGGGTTGTGGGAACTGGAGAGGGATCGCTCCCACCGAGATGACCATTGCTCGCCGATTTACCTACAAATAAGCAAATACAAGCATATATTATGCGTAAACTTAATTATGATGCAAATTCCAGTTGGACCATGAATGTTGTTTTTGGATGATTAGGATGACGTCCTTTGACCATGATGTCCTAGGCCATGAAATGTATATTAATAAAGGATTTGCAAGCCATGAAATGATGCTCTCGAGCTATGATAATGATGCCTCCAAACATGATGCCTTTGAATAATGATATGCAAAAGATTTAAGGGATCCTCGGGCCATGGAAAGGTGTTCTCGGGCAATGCAAATGGTGCCTCTAAACAATGCTGCCTCTGGATAGTTTGGAAATCTTTCACCCCATGAAATGCAGTATTTGACGATCTTTCAGCCCATGAGATACAATAGGTGGCGATCTTTCATCCATGCAGGACGTAAATGAGGTGGTGATCTTTCAGCAATGCAAGACGTAAATGAGGTGGCGATCTTTTAGCCATGCAGAATGTAAATAAGGTGGTGATCTTTCAACCATGCAGAATGTAAATAAGGTGGTGATCTTTCAGCCATGCAGAATGTAAATAAGGTGGAGATCTTTCAGCCATGCAGAATGTAAATGAGGTGGCAATCTTTCAACCATACAAATTTAGAGATGGCAATCTTTCAGCCATGTAATGTGGAAAATGCAGATGTAGAGAGTATTTAGTCTCGGAAGGCAGAATGGTAGCCTTATGCAATGTAGAAAAATGCAGATGGAGACAGTGTTTAGTCTCAAAAGGCAGAATGGTAGCCTTATGCAATGCAAAAAAATGCAGATGGAGACAGTGTTTAGTCTTAGAAGGTAGAATGGTAGCCTTATGCAATGCAGAAAAATGCAGATGGAGATAGTGTTTAGTCTCGGAATGCAGAATGGTAGACTTATACAATGCAGAAATAAAATAAAATAAATTTTCAAATGTAATAAAGTTTCTTAGCTGATAGCAGGTTTCGATATTGTGACTTCTGGGGACATCGTGATATAGGGAATATTGCCGGTGTGCGTGGATAGCAAATGCTGGTAAATGCAACAATTTTGAGAGTTGTATTCCTGAACAATGCTTGTCTCTTGAGTGTATAGTATATTAGATGCATTTGCAATCCGAATGTCTGCATCCAAAGAAAAATCATGAGTTCTGTAGAGGGGAGGTTAGTTCGTATCCCCGCTGGCCTTGCTTGGCCTGTTTGGCTTTGATCTGGTGATACAGCATGTATCATTGGTGTAAGTGTTGCTGAACCAAGAGATTTCAATAATAAATACACATGAATTTGTTAATAAATATGACATAAGTATATATATTTAAGAATAACTTTTAGATGAACCGACGACTGTGGCGTGGCTCAAGACATCGCAACCTCTCTTGCTACGAAATTTTAAGGGTCATCCTTTGCCCCAGTTTAACGGGTTGATTCTTCTGACGGTTGCTCGCGATGATTGGGTGAAATTACTTCGGAATTTTGAGGGTCCTCCTCAAAATTCTGCCCCAATTTACAATTGTAGGGGGGGAATGAAAATTTTATTGAATTTTGACTGAACCCATAAGGCTGCCTACGTATCCCCTCTTAAACGGGAATCAGGTCAGGCGTAGTTCATTTTACATCATATAGGAAAGCATAAGATCACACATAGTAGCACTTGACTGCATCTGAATTGATTGGTTTTGGAAAAACTTCTCCGTCCATTTATGTGAGTATAAGGGCTCCTCCTGTCAGAACCCGGTGAACCATGTATGGACCCTGCCAGTTGGGAGAGAATTTCCCTTTGGCTTCCTCTTGATGCGGAAAATTTTCTTTAACACCAGTTGCCCCGGTGTGAACTGTCTTGGCTTGACTCTTTTATTGAAGGCTCTGGACATTCTGTTCTGATAAAGCTGACCATGTCAAACTGGATTCATTCTCTTTCCATCTATAAAGCCAGTTGCTCATAACGACTCGTCACTCATTCTGCATCGTCGAGCTCAGCCTCCTATATGATTCTTAAGGAAGGAATTTCCACTTCGATGGGAATGACGACTTCTGTACCATAAACCAACATATAGGGGGTTGCCCTAGTTGATGTGCGCACGTGGTGCGATACCCCAATAGAGCAATTGATAGCTTTTTGTGCCATTGCTTATGCTTCTCTATCATATTTCTCAATATCTTCTTGATATTTTTGTTGGCGGTTTCTACAGCTCCATTCATATGAGCCATATAGGTTGTGGAATTCTTGTGTTTGATCTTGAAGGTTTCACAGATAGCTTTCATCAAGTCCCTTTGAGGCTGGAGCCGTTATTAGTAATGATTGACTCTGGAATCCCGAACCAACAAACAATGCAGTTGCGGACAAAGTCTGCCACGACATTTTTGGTTACTGCTTTGTACGATGCTGGTTCGACCCATTTGGTGAAATAGTCTATTTCCAACCATAATATATCTATGCCCGTTGAAAGGGGCAGGCTCGATTGATCCAATATCATCCATTTCCCAATCGGCAAATGGCCATGGTGAGCTTGTTGCGTTAAGATCATTCGGAGGTACCTTTATCATGTTTGCATGTATCTGGCAGCAGTGGCATTTTATGGACATACTGGATGCAGTCTCTCTCCTTAGTCATCCAAAAGTAAGCAGCTCGGAGGATCTTCTTTGTTAAGACAAAATTGTTTATATGTGCACCACAGGTCCTGGCATGGATTTCATCTAGCAGCATGGATGCTTCCTTTGCGTCGACACACCTTAGTAGCCCCAAATTAGGAGTCCTCCTATATAGGATTCCTCCGCTGTGGAAGAAATTATTGGACAGCCTCCGAAGAGTGTGCTTTGAGTAGGATTTACAAGTTCTGGGTATTCTCCTCTAGTCAAATATTCCCTGATATCATGAAACCAAGGCTTTTCATCTGCTTCTTCTTCAACATGGGCACAATAAGCTGGCTGATCATGGATCTTCACTGGAATGGGATCAATGAAGTTTTTATCTGGATGTTGTATCATGGATGATAGGGTAGCCAATTCACCGGCAAACATATTTTGGATTTTAGGAACATGCTAGAATTCTGTCTTTGTGAACCTCTTCCTCAGTTCCTGCACATGGTGCAGATACGGGAGTATCATAGAGTTCTTGGTCACCCATTCTCTTAGTACCTGATGAATAAGCAAGTCTGAATCTCCGATCACTAGCAATTCTTGAATGTTCACATCAATAGCCATCTTGATCCCTAAGATGCAGGCTTCATACTTGGCCATATTGTTGGTGCACGGGAACCTGAGTTTGGAAGACATCGGATAATGCTGACCTATTTCTGATACTGGGACTGCTCCTATGTTGACTCCTTTGAAATTTGCTACTTCGTCATAAAATATTCTCCAGCCATCCTAGGATTCTGTGATGTCTTCTCCTATGAATGATACCTCTTCATCAGGAAAATACGTCTTCAGAGGTTCGTATTCTCCATCCACGAGGTTTTTGGCAAGGTGATCTGCTAGTGCCTGTCCCTTGATTGCTTTCTGTGTTACGTAGACAATGTCAAATTCACTCAACAGGATTTGCCACTTGGCTTATTAGCCAGTAGGCATGGGCTGCTGAAAGATGTACTTCAAAGGATCCATCCTTGATATGAGATATGTAGTATAAGCACAGAAGTAATGTCTCAGCTTCTGCACTACCCAAGTCAGAGCACAGCAGGTGCATTCTAATAAAGAATACCGGGCTTCGTACGGAGTGAACTTTTTACTGAGATAGTAAATGGCCTACTCTTTCCTTCCCGTTTCATCATGTTGCCCCAAGACACAACCGAAGGCACCATCTAACACTGCGATGCAGAGTATTAGAGGTATTTCTGGCTCAGGCGGGACCAAAACTGGTGGTATTGTAAGCTTCATTCAACTCAATATCATATAGGGATTTTGTGGAGTCATTGTGAAGTCTTTTAGGTAAGGGTAGGACATGTTTTTGTTCAAGAAGGTTCAATCTTCCCTTAAGCACTTCTTTTTGATTCATTTGGCACAACTCTCTTGACTCTTTGAGTCTTTTCACTTCTTTCTAAGGGGTTAGAGAGACACATTGTCACTCTTTCTTATGCGTTTCAAACTATTTATCCTTTTTCGACTTTCCACATTTTCTTTCTTTGTTTTTCTTGAATCCCTTTGAGATCATTTTCATATTGAGCTTTGCTTTTCTTTATTTTCATTGCCTTTCCGTTTCTTCACTTATGTGCCTTTTTACCACTTTGTTGCACTCATCGTCTCTCCCCCGAAAATTATACTTTTGCCATGTGCTAAAGGAAAGATTTGAGCGCTAAGAGAGGGTATCCTTGAGAACAGGTATAGGCTTGTATTATGGTTTTTGAACGAAGAAGGTCTAAGGCTCAAAAAGGTTGACTAGGGCTCTTATCATTGGTAGGCTATGGAATTGTTCAAACTATCATTTGGATCAAGGAGAGCCTATAATCACTTCTCAAGTCGACTTCCACTTAGGATTTTCCTCAACAAACATTCAGGGCACGTTCTAGACCATTGGCTCGGGACTTGGACTCGCAATTTGATTTCTCACCACACATGCTAGGGGATTGGTAAAGACATTGAGTCGAGGGCCCATAACGACCTTAGTTACGATTCAAGCACACAATGGTCCGAAAAACATTTTGATGATTGTCAGTTAATACGAGAGTCTCAAATTTACGACTTCCACCATCCTAAACACAACAGTTTGTCTTTGACCATGGGATCAAAGGCAAATGTGCTAGGCCCAAGTGAAGCTTTTCTTGAGGTACCCTTAACTACAAACTATCAAAAACAAAAACAAAAATGGACTCAAACCCTTAAGAAGGTAGTCAAACCATCTATCATTGGGAAGAGCCACCCGGTTCACACAATACTCCACCTTTGGAAAGAACCGTGGCACGAAGAAAACCAAAGGCTTATTGAAAGTGCCAAAAATAAAACAAAAAGCTACGAGCCTATATAAGAAGCTAAAAACAATTTTTTTTTTGCGAAAATAGAAAATAGAATGAATATGTACAATATGGAATGAATATACAATAGGGGATGAATATATAAAATGATGTAACTTTATATACATACCAAAAGGAAGATAAAAAGTACGATAAAAGTAACTAAATGTAAAGTTATATACAGACCAACTATAAATTAAAAGAAAGCATAAACTAAATTAATATATATATATATATATANTGGCATTGTCCCCAATATCAATTAGACAAATAAGCACCAAAAAGTATAAGGAAAGGATATGGGAACTTCCTAAGCCTTGTCAGTTTGTATGGGAACATGAGTGGTCCTCAGGCCCTCTGTATGCGCGGGAACCTCAGACTGGTTCCCGATCTCCTACTGATCAACTGCTGGGACTGGGGCCTTGACCTAGACGGGCTAAATATCAGGAACATCCTATGGCTGACTGGAGGAAACCTCCGATGGGTCCGCCAACTAGGTGATCGCCTCATCCACTTCGGGGAGCTTCCTTTTCTTCCTAGGAAGCCTCTGTGTCTGCTCATGCTGCGGCTCTACTCCTTGTACTGTTGCTGGAGCAGGATCTTCAAATAGCAAGTCTAAGGGTAGCTAGTCTGCCTTCAGCTTGTCCACATCTGCTCTAAGCTCCTTCATATACTCCTTAGAAGCCCATGTTTTGCGCAGTTTCCTATGCTCCCCGGCAAGCTACTTCAGAGCCTTGTCATGTGAATCCACCGCCTTAGACAAGACATCCTGAGTACTGATGATCCTTTCCTGGTTCTCCAGGATCTTCTTTAATGTATCCTCAATGGATTGTGGAATCTGTGCTGGCTGTGGTGCTGACTGAGTTGAAATGGTAGAAGATAGTGTAGACAACTTGGATGACGCATCTGACATCCAGTTGATCAAGCTATGAAGTTCTTGACTTAGCTGGTGGGCAGTGATAGGATGGGCACGGGAAGACGGAATCCCCGGGCCAGCTGAAGTAGAGGGGCCAGTAGTAGTGAAGGTCTCGGAGGCAACTCAACGGTGGTGGAGGCAGGCTCTGTGGAAGTGGACTCAGTGGAGGGCTCTACCGCAACCGGCTCTTCAAACTGGCCAGTTGGAGCAGATGCAGGTGGCTTGTAATTGTTGTCTTTGGGGTTGTCTAGCCCCTTCAAACTGTACCACGAAAATGGAGCCACATGTTTGACCTTGACATCAAAAGGTCTCTTCTCCACCTTTAGGTCCCAAAAATACATAGTGAGGGTGTTGGGAAAAGTATAGTTTCGGTCATGCTCAAGCCCCATTGCAGAAATAATGGGGGACATAATATTTCCCACGTTGATAGGGTATTCTGCTATAATGGATGCAACAAGAATAGCCCGGGCAAGTGGAATAGTCTGATCATGGGTAGTGGGGTCAAGCCGACTGCACACAAAAGTCAACCACTCCCTAGCCTCAAAGTTAAAGGTCTTCCAAAGTATTTTGGTCCCTGCTTGCAACCACTCTGGAACAGTACCCGATATTCCCAGGTACGAAGCTAACCACGGACGAAACTCTTCACCCATTGCCAACTTTTCATTGTAAAGGGTCTCTTCTTCTTCATTGAACCCCAAGTATTCATCGAGTACCTTCCCAGAAAATAACACCTTTTTGTTCTGCACTTTGGTCACTTTAGTGCCCTTCAAGATGTGGGCCACATTGCTATAGAACTCCTTGACCATATGCTCATTCGCCTTCACACATTCACCCCAAAAATGCTCCCAATCCACTCATGTTTGAAACTGTCTATGCACATTTGGGTGTAGGGGTAGAAGGTCTCGCTTAATAAAACTCCTCTCAAGAATCATCTTTCTTAGTGGCCACCATTCCCTAAACTTGTGGAAAGCTACCTGACTAACAAACCTATCCTCCCAAGCTGCAGGATTTCTAGTCTGGTCAACATCCCCAACCTGAGGTTCACCACCACCTTGTACCTCTCTAGAACCTTGAACCTCCTCCTCGCCTCCTTCTGCACTCTCCCCAGACAAAGAAACTGTGGGAAAGGAGGACTAGTCCCCACTACCGGATACCGAGCCCTCAGATAACTCATGCACAACATTGATTGGCCGTCGAATAGTGGGTGACGGCGGAGGAGTATCATCAGTCAATTGGAAGTTGGAGACGAAATGAGTTGGGACTGAGTCGGAAGACACATCCCTTGATGGTTGATACTCACTCCCCGAGGAATGGGAAGCAGCTCTATCTGCAGCTTTTTTCAGCTTCCTGGTTTGTTTTATGTTTTCCCGAGCTTAGGGAGTGAGTTTGAATATTCTCTTTCCTTTGGCCCCTCGGGAGGAATCACCTCTCCCGGGTTGTTTTGATCCTTTTCCTCCTCGTTGTTTAACTATTATTTGCAAGCAAAATCATCTAGCTTTGTTAGTATCAGCAGAGACAGTGAATTGGTTGTGGAAAATGAATTACAGAACAGAAGCCCAAAAGTTACAGAAAATGTTGCATACACAGTGCACCACGGTCCGCATTGGGTAGAGTCTAGAAAACCACCACTCTGAATCTCTCCACCGCGACCTGCACAAAGTGGTATCGCGTCCGTGGTGGGCCAGCGTGGACCGCACAAATTGTAATGCGGCTGCGCTAGGAAAGAAGTTAGTTTCCCATAAAATCAACACCGCGGTCCGTATAAAGGTTTACCGCGGACCGCATCAGTACACCGCGGACCGCACTAAAGCGACCGTGGTCCGCAGAGGGTGCTTAGTTCAGGCACTAAGTTATGGTTCCAAATTTTTGCAATATTGTTCAAGTCATCACCTACTTTGTCCGTACTCAATTTCCCACTCATTATCCACATCAATCACACAAAAACCAACATTTAAAACTAACCTAAGATAATCAAATAGAGAAAAACGGGAAGAAGAAGAAGGTACGAGCTACTGGACATGAAAATAAAATGAAATTATAAAATTAACAAAGAAAAATGGATGAAATTTTACCAGATGAAGATGGAATGCAAGTATTCAATCTAAGCAAGGATTTTCGTGCAATAGAGAAGGTGAACATTAACTTTTAGGGGTTTTGAGTGTTAAAATTTTGAAAAGTGTAACCGGTGAACCCTAAGGTCTATTTATAAAAAGCCAGTGGGACCCATCCTTACCTACCAGCACGGCCGCACAAAATGAAGCGCGGACCATACTGGGTTTGTTCAGAAGAAGTCTGAGTAAGCAACCTCGGCGGTCCGCACAAGAGCGACCGCGGCCGCGGCCGCGGAGGTCTACCGCAGACCGCACCAAATGCAATATGGACGTGGTGGAAAAATTCAGAGAGCACTTCACTTGACCTTCACCAGTGCGGACCGTACAAAGTGCACTGCAGCCGCACTGGCAACTCAGAGCCTGTTCAATTTTTCCAAAATGTTTTGCACTGCATCAACACAATCCCTGCAACATCTCACAACCAATTAGTCCAAAAATCAAACCTAAACTACAAAAAAAATCAAAGAAAACAAGAAGAAAAAGACATGGGTTGCCTCCCAAGAAGCGCCTGATTTAACGTCGTGGCACGACACGGGTTACCATCACTTCATTTTAAATGAACAACAGCCACCACATGGCTATCATCAGATTTTCCAAGATAATACTATACCCGGTGCCCATTAACTCAGAAAACTTTAGCATTTTTGTTCTTGAGATCAAGAGCACCAAACGGGGTCACAAATACAACTTCAAATGGCCCACTCCACTTTGATTTGAGCTTTCCCAGAAACAGACGTAACCGGGAATTGAAAAAAGAACTAGATCACCAACTTTGAATTCCTTCCCTCGAACATATTTGTCGTGAAGGTACTTCATCTTGTCCTTATACAAGGACGAGCTGGAGTAGGCATGAAATCTAAACTCATCAAGCAAATTAAGTTGCTCAACACGGAGATTGGCCGCAACATCCCATTCCAAATTCAACTTCCTCAAAGCCCACATAGCCTTGTACTACAATTCGACTGGTAGGTGACATGCTTTCCAAAATACCAACCGGTACGGTGACATACCAATTGGGGTCTTGTAAGCGGTCTGGTAAGCCCATAGAGCATCATCCAACTTTTTTGACCAATCGGTCCTATTAGCATTGACCGTTTCGACAAGACACTATTTATTTCTCTGTTGGAGAATTCTACTTGACCACTAGCTTGAGGATGATCGGGGGTGGACACTTTGTGATTAACTCCATATTTGGCAAGCAACGAATCAAAAGCCTTATTACAAAAGTGCGATCCCCCATCACTAATAATTGCACGAGGAGTGTCGAACCTTGTGAAGATACTCTTTTTAAGAAATGCCACAACACTTCGGGATTCATTGTTAGGCAAATCCATGTCTTCAACCCACTTTGAGACATAATCAACCGCCACTAGAATGTATGTGTTCCCACAAGAGCTAACAAATGGATCCATGAAATCGATGCCCCAAACATCAACAATATCCACTTCAAGAATAGTATTAAGGGGCATCTCATCCCTTTTTGAAATTCCACCTGCTCTTTGGCACTCATCACATCTCTTGACAAAATCACCCGTATCTTTGAACAAGGTTGGTTAGTAATACCCACAACTAAGAACCATCGAGGCGGTCCTCGCCCCGCCATGATGGCCACCGTAGGGTGAGGAATGGCAAGCCTCTAAGATACTTAATTGTTCTTCCTTCGGGACACATCTATGAATCACACCATCCATGCAAATTTTGAACAAATATGGATCGTCGCAATAAAAATCCAAGCTATCCTGCTTGAGCTTCTTCCTTTGGTTAGAAAAGAGCTCATACGGAATTATACTGGTCACAAGATAATTTGCCACATTGGCAAACCACGGCATATCATGCATTGACACCGCAAGGAGTTGTTCGTCGGGAAATGCATCATTGATCTCAAGGCCATCACAAGGCCTCCCCTCCTTCTTCAAACGAGACAAGTGGTCCGCCACTTGATTCTCACTACCTTTTCGCTCCACAATTTCTAGATCAAACTCTTGAAGAAGTAGCATCCATCTCATCAATCTCTTTTTGGAGTCTTTCTTTGTCATCAAATACCTAAGGGCGGCATGACCGGTGTGCACTATAACTTTGGCCCCCATAAGGTATAGTAAGAACTTTTCCATTGCAAACACTATAGATAAAAACTCTTTGTTGGTGACTTTGTAGTTTCATTAAGCCTCATTCACGGTCTTTCCTGAGTAGTACACCGGGTGAAACATCTTATTAATTTTTTGACCCAAAATAGCCCCAATCGCAACGTCACTAGCATCACACATGAGCTCGAAAGGCAAGCTCCAATTTGGTACGGTAATGATAGGGGTAGTGGTGAACTTCTGTTTAAGAAGTTCAAAAGCCTCCATGCACTTTTCATCAAAGACAAACTTAGCATCCTTCTCTAGCAACTTGCACAAGGGGTTAACTACCTACGAATAATCTTTAATGAACCTTCGGTAGAAACCCGCGTGCCCAAGAAAACTCCTCACCCCTTTGATAGAAGTAGGGAGAGAAAGCCTTGAAATCACTTTTGTCTTGGCTTTATCCACTTCAATTCCGCGCTTTGAAATTTTTTGACCCAACACTATACCATCTTCAACGATGAAATGACATTTTTCCCAGTTAAGTACAAGGTTGGTGTCTTTACACCGGGCCAACACTATATCCAAGTTTTTCAAACATTCATCAAAGGAATCCCCAGCCACGCTGAAATCATCCATGAAAATCTCCAAGATTTCTTCCACCATGTCGGTGAAAATAGCCATCATGCATCGTTGGAAGGTCGCCGGAGCATTACACAATTCGAACGACATTCGAGAGAAAGCAAATGTGCCATACAGGCAGGTAAAGGTGGTCTTCTCTTGGTCCTCTAGGATTTGAAATTACCCCGAGTAACCATCTAGAAAGCAATAAAAAGCACACCCCGCAAGACGATCTAGCATTTGGTCAAGGAATGGCAGTAGGAAATGGTCCTTTCGGGTCACCTTGTTTAGCTTCTGGTAGTCCATACAAACCCTCCACTCGGTAATGGTTCGAGTGGGAATAAACTCATTATTGTCATTTGTCACCACATTCATGCCACCTTTCTTCGGCACACATTGTACCGGAGAGGTCCATGAGCTATCGGAGATTGGATACACCACACCCGCATCTAGCCATTTGATCACTTCTTTCTTCACCACCTCTTGCATAGCCTCATAGAGCCTCCTTTGGTTTTCTAAAGAAGGACTTTAATCCTCCTCCAAAATGATTTTATGCATGCAGAATGTGGGGCTTACTCCCCGAATGTCGGTCAATGTCCACCCAATTTCTTTCTTCCTCCTTTTGAGAACCGCGAAAGTAGCGTCTACCTGCAAGTTAGTGAGGCAAGAAGAAATAATAACTGGTAATGTAGAATTTGAGCCCAAAAACTCATACCTAAGGTGTTAAGGCAGTTGTTTCAGCTCCAACACTGGTGGCTCCTCTATAGATGGCTTAGTTGGTGGAGTTTTCTGATTTTCAAGATCCAAAGACAATTTCCTAGGCTCATAAGAATACGAGTTCATTCTATGCAAAGCATTTACAAACTCCAGTCTACTAGCATTATCATCAACATCAAGATTTAGAAGCACGGCCTCAAAGGGATCCACCACATTAATCATTGAACTTGTGTCATCCACTATCACAGCTGTGACAATGTCCACTAATGAGTACACCTCGGTGCTATTGGGTTGCTTCATGGATTTGCAAACATGGAAGACAACCTTCTCTTCTCCCACTTGGAAAGTTAGCTCACCCACTTCAACATCAACCAATGCCTTCCCCGTTGCAAGGAAAAGTCTTCCTAGAATAATTGAGACTTCGTAGTCCACTTCACAATCCAAAATAACAAAGTCGGCTGGCAAAATAAACTTGTCCACCCAGACAAGCACATCATCAATTATGCCCAAAGGTCGCTTCATCAATCGATCTGCCATTTGAAGTCTCATTGAGATTGACCTAGGTTTCCCAATTCCTAAAGTCTTGAAGACCGAATAAGGCATCAAATTTATGCTAGCTCCTAAATCACAAAGGCCTTGGCAAAATCCGCACTAACGATAGTGCAAGGGATAGTAAAAGCTCCGGGGTCTTCAAGTTTTGGGGCCATAGAATGTATGATAGCACTCACTTGATGAGTCATTTTAATTGTTTCACACTCGATCGAAATCTTCTTCATCACCAAATCCTTCATAAACTTTGCATACCCCGGCATTTGCTCAAGTGCCTCCACCAAATGCACGTTGATTGTAAGGCTCTTCATCATTTCAATGAACTTTTTGAATTGGTTGTCACTCTTTTTCTTTGCTAACCGTTGAGGATAAGGTGGAGGTGGCCTAGGCAAAGGTTCCTTGGCTTTGGGAACCACCGGCTCGGGCATGTCAATCACGTGTTCCCTAGACAAGTTCACGACATCTTGAGTTTCCACCTCGACCTCATCAATATCTATCCTCACTTCATTGTTCACATTATTCTCAACCATATCTTCAACTATCAAAGGGCCTACATATTCTTGGAACCCAATATCATCATCCACAACTTGATTTTCTTTCGAGGCATGCACATCACCGCCTCTCCCATTTCTTGTCGTAGCCGCCATCACATGACTGTTCCCACCCTTAGGGGAGTATTTAACGATTGAAAGATGTGGCCTATTTGCAACTTCAAATTACGAATAGAGGTATTTTGGGAAGCCAATTGGGCATCGGAGTCTTGGTTCTTCTTCATCATTTGCTCGAACATAATCTCGATTCGACCCATATCATTACCTGAAGAACTACACCCTTGAGATTGAAACGGAGGAAGATTGTTTGGTTGTTGGTACATCGGGGGCCTTTGAAAGCCTTGCCC
Source organism: Nicotiana glauca (assembly GCA_026770625.1). Taxonomy (NCBI): domain Eukaryota; kingdom Viridiplantae; phylum Streptophyta; class Magnoliopsida; order Solanales; family Solanaceae; genus Nicotiana; species Nicotiana glauca. The sequence goes on from MU758726.1 coordinate 47,896, forward strand.
CTGGTTGCCTTGATTACCATTATTGTTCCACCTGCCTTGACCATTGTTGTTCCAATTGTTGTTGTTATTCCCATTACAATTTCCTTGGTTGCACAAATTGTTGTTCCCCCAATTACCGCCTTGATTGTTGTTGTTCCAATTACCACCACCTTGTTGATTACCCCAATTTCCTTGGGGTCGCCATTGTTGGTTGGAAGAGTTTCCTATATTTCCTTGATAATTATTGACATATTGGACCTCTTCACTTTGATCATCATAACACTCATTTGAAAAGCCACCGCTATCATCATATTGATCACTATTTCCTTGAGATTGTTTCCCTTTTTGCCTTCTTTTAAACGTATTCACTCCTTCCGTGGTATTGACTTGGCGAGGATTTTGGACTTGTTTCAATTGTGCCTTCGCCAATTGATTCATAGTAGTAGTGAGCTCGGCAATAAATTTACCGTGATCATTAATTCCTTGTGCAAATGGATGATCGTGGGGTCACCTTGGGGCACATTCACTCTACTTTGCCATGCCGAAGAAGTGTCGGCCATTTCATCCAAAATATCACAAGCTTCATTGTAGGGAAGCTTCATAAAGTTTATTCCGTCCAATTGGTTCACAATGCATTGATTAGTGGTGTTGATGCCCCGATAAAAGGTTTGTTGGATCATTACTTCGGTCATATCGTTATTAGGGCACTCTTTCACCATAGTTCTAAACCGCTCCCATATCTCATGCAAAGGTTCCGTTGGTTCGCTTGAATGCTAATATCTCATCTTAAAGTGCCGCAATTTGCCCGGGTGAGAAGAACTAAGCAATAAATTTATCCGCCAAATCATCCCAAGTTGTGATGGAAGGATTGGGGAGTCTCTCTAACCAATCCAATGCTTTCCCCCGGAGTGAGAACGAGAAAAGTCTCAACCTAAGAACATCCTTGGACACATTCGTTTGCTTGCTCCCCCAACATGTATCTACGAACCCCTTGAGATGCTTGTAGGCATTTTGATCGGAGGCACCCGTAAAAACCCTCTTTGCTCGAGCAAGGTCAACATTAAATTTGTGATTTGAAAGTTCCCCGCCTGGATTAGAGGAGGAATAATGGCACTCGCATACCCTTGATTTGGGAAGACTCTTGGAGCCACTATTAGCAGTGGTGGAGGAGGGTTTGGAATATTGTTATTATTATTTGCATTGGCCTGACGACATCTACGTTGAGCTTGAGGTAATATAGGAACCTCATCTTGATCAAGATCATCTACCTCCTCCCCCGCTATCGCGTTGCCAAGAGGTTCATTAGAATTAAAAGCCATTGGTACCTGAGTAATCGACACAAACAAAATTAGTAAACAAGAAGGAAAGAAGAACAAAACACAAAACTAACTAAACAGATAGCCAGAACCGTTAGCTCCCTGGCAACGGCTCCAAAAAGTGATCGCAGCCAACTCCACGCTACTACAAAGTAGGAAGAAAGGGTCGCAATATCTTTTACCCGATATGAGGGTCGGGATCGAATTCCACAGAGAGCTAGAAATTGGAGCTGGGTATCTGCCTATAATAGAATTGCGTGTTTGTTCCAAATGTCACTTCCATACATTTTTGGGTTTTTCAATTGTAAACTACTATTATCAAACTACTAATAGAAACTAGATTATGCTACGAGATAATTGCTAAAGGTATATCTAATGGCATAAAGGGCACTAGGGTAGTGACTTTCACCTAGGTGGGAAATTGACGGGTAAATTGCTTCTAAGGATCAATTGACATGATTGGGGAAATATATATAATCGTTGCACAATTTTACCCACTCTCACACCTCTCGGTAGAGAGAGTGATTTTTCCCATTTGACTCTCTCAAGACCAAATAGGAAGGCGAATTAGCTCAAACAACTGGGGTTCAAGTCGGGTGATTACTCTCTAGAGGTTTAACCCTTTTATTGGGACTATCAAATCTCTTGAGTCCATCCCAATTCCTTATTGGGTCAAATTTAGAGAATTAGGATCTCTTTCTCAAGAAGAACCCAAATCAACTTAGCACTCAGTGTTTGCAACCACTAATTCATAAATTAAACCATTAAATTGACCGAAATACAAACACCCATAGTCAATCTAACCTTAAATCACAACACCCATCAACTACCCACACTAGGGTTGAGCCACAAACCTATCTAATGGGTTTAGCTACTCATGCTTGAACAAGAAAATAGAGGAATAGATGAAGAAAAAGACATAGTAATTAATTACTAAAGCAAAATACAAGAACCTATTGTTAAATATAAGCTACGATGCCAAAAATGGCTATAAATGATGTTCTCACGAGAGAAGCTGCGTTTTGGAATTAACTGATAATCTAAAAATGAAAAAATGTTCTATTTATACTAAGCTGGAAAAATAGGACAAAAATACCCCTGTGGGGTATGTGCGGGCCGCACAAAATGGACCACAGCCGCACTAGGCTCCTGGACTTCAAAATTTAGGCTCTCTAAACTTGGGCTACGCGGACCGCGTAGAATGGACTGCGGCCGCGGAGGTCTCTAATGCGGTCCGCACAAGTATGACCATAGACCACACAACTTGAACCATGGAAAAGTTTAGCTATCTGAATCTCTCTTCTCAGACCGCACAAAATGGTAGTGCGACCGTGGAGCCTTCACTGCAGATTGCGCAATATGTACCGCAGCCGCGTTGCTTGAAGCCCAGTTTAGCCATCTCTCTGAATCTACCTAGTGTGGACAGCACAAAGTCGAATGCAGCCGCACTAGGCCTTTTTGCCCTCAGTTTGCATTGTCTTTGATACTTGAGCAGGTTTCACTCCCTTTGAGCCGATCTTTGACATTTTGTCATTTTGTCAATCAAACCTGCAATCAAGCACACTTATGAGCCTTGGAACTATTTTGTCACAATTTATAACCAAAACATAAGCGAGAAGGAGCATAAAACACTACAAAATCCCTAGTTATCAGGCATGCACGATAATAGAAGATGTTGGCATGCCTATAAGCCTACCAGAACACACAATAGCAGAGAAACATAGAGGTTAGGATCCCAGGGATCAAGCTTGAGTCATGGGCAGTAATATGCAATACTGTCATGCCTCAAACAAACCGTAATCATTGAATATATTGGGGTGGGGGTTTGGGATGCATAATAAATTCAGAACAGGCATAAAGAAATTATAGCATGCCAGAGTAAGTACTGAATTAAACACAAGCAGTAGGCAGACAAGAAAGTAAAAGCATTAAGTAAACACATTGTTGTGATGCTGGAATCTTAATAAAAACATACCAGTTTAAGGGAAGTAAAATGCAGTAAAAGCAGGTAACACGACTTTGAAGGAAGGCCACAGTAAAAGTAACATGAAAGAATATTTTTGAGTGTGAGTGAGAGTTTAGAAATTAAGAATGCTCGTGTCGTGTTAATGAGGGAGCAAAGTATTTATAGTTTAAAAGCAGGTGCAAAATAAGGCAAAAAAAATAATTATAGGACTGTGTACCAATTAAAATAAACCAGTATAAGAACTTCCTTTAATTACAGAAATTAAACTTAAACGGTAATAGACAAAAATCATTTAAGGAAGGAGATAAAGTAAACATCTTGTGCAAAGTAGGCAATTAGGGGTAAATACATAGAAGTTTAATTAAGGGAAGAATCTTTGAAAGACTCGGTTAACTAAATAAGGTATGAAAACAAAGTAAAGTTTCTTAATATAGAGGCGATCAGTACATAGTAAATCAAGGAGTCATGTATTCAAAATTACCGATTCATGAATAAACAAATAAACCAAGTCATAGATAGGGGAATGGAAAGTCTAAGGAAGGTTTTCAAATCAACCCAAGAAGCAGGGAAATCAGTAAGGCGAAACAGGGAAAGAGTGAATCACTTAACACATGAATGCAATCAAAATTATTCAAGGAGGTTATAAATCAATCAAAAAATTGAAGGTCATTTCAGAAGGAAATTCAGCATATAAAAAAGTATATAAGTATTAAGCATGCAAGGCTGAATTTAGGGCAAAGAGAAACGTCATACAGTAGCAAACACAGAGTTAGTAGCTAATGAGCATGGTAGTCACATAGGTCAATTTCAGTTACTCAGTAACAGAGAAAAGAAAGTATCAAATAGCATGCCAAAGGGTCAAGTAAAAGACCTTATGGAGTTTAGTAGGAAATCAGAATCATATAAAGAAATAAAAGATTTAGAAATTCGATCGAGCAACAGATGAAGCCATATAAGAAACTCGAATAGGTCGAAAAGAATTATGGTTTTGAAACCCATCGAATTTGGGGCATAATTAACAAGTAAATTATATAGAAAACAATCTTGGAACTCGAATGAACCCCAAAATCTAGGGTTTTCACCATTAATCGATAGAGATGAAAATAAGTAAATCAGGCAAAAGATACTAACAAATAAATTCAAAAGTCTCAAAGAGGAGTAAGAGTTTTAACATGCATACTCTAGTAGAAGAACAACATGAAAAACACAGTAGAACATGTTAAAATCAGAAAAGCTTTGAAAATGATTTAACATAACCCTAAATCGAAAAAGGTAAAAGGGGTTTTGAAGGTAAAGCTTTGAAAGAAACTTTGAGAAAACATTTAAAAGCTTAGAGAAAACATAGATCTACAATGGATCTAAAAGAATAAGAAGAACCTCAAAGGTTAGGGTTTCAGAAGAACCCAAATGGTGAGAAAGGCTTGGAAAGTCATTGATCTAAGAGAGAGAAGCCAAGAGTCAGGCTTGAATTGCCATGGCTGGCCAGAGAAAGGTCAAAGATGACCGAAAATAGCCATAGAACTGAAAGCTTCTGAGTTCTGGACCAAGCCTTTTCAAGTTCTGGTCTTGAAAACATGATAATCAAGCAGGTAGACGTCATAGAAGGTAGGTACATGCCTTCAATGGCTTCTGAAGCCATGGATTGGTCAATTTGGGTGGTGGTTTGAGATGACGGCTAGGGTTTGAGAGGGAGTTTGAGAGAGAATTGGGGATAAGGGGGATTCAAAGGCGGCTACCGACGGGAAAATGGTTAGGGTTTGGGGGGTAATGGGAAATTAAAAAAGGGAAGGTTAAATGGTGGCCGTTGATCATTTTGATCAACGGCCTGGATTGAATGGGGATCCAAGCGGGTTATTTTAAAAGGGTCGTGGGTCGGGGAGATTAGGATTTGGGCTGGGTAATTAGGTTTTAGAATTAGGTTTAATTGGGTGCCAAATCAGGCTAAAATTGAAAATGCAAATGGGCTAACATTTAAATAGCCATTTTTGGCATATTTATTTTATAAAAAATAGTAAAATAATTTCTGAAAATAAATTAAAGGTACTAAAATCATTAATAATACATAATTATTAGATTAAAAATATTGTATTTAATATTATAACTATAAATATAATTAAATCTTAAAAGAGGCCAATATTGCAATTATATGCAATTTAGCTTTAAAAATACAAATAAAATTGTAATAATATGCAAAAATTATGTTAGCTATATTTTAGTATAAATATGAGAATCCAATAAATGAATCATCCAAAATGATAATTTTGGGAGTAATTATTGGATTTTTCTTGATAAAATAGGGCAATAAATTGATTAAAAAATATTTTTTTAAAAAATAGTAAAATATTAGGACATGCTTATATATGCATATACATGCTATTTTGATGGTATTTTGCATATTAAAATATACATAGAAAAATTAGATATCAACAGCTGTCCCTCTTTATCCGGTAAGGACGAAAGAATTGTCGGGTAAAGATCCGTCGGCGGAATATGCCGACGGAGACTTCTCAAGAACGGACGTGATATTTAGGACTGGGTGAATTGTTAAGGTCTTGTAGGGCTGCGGGAACTAAAGTGGGATCGCTCCCACTGAGATGGCCATTGCTCGCCAGTTTTCCTGCAAATAAGCAAATACAAGCATATATTGTGCGTAAACTTAAACGTGATGCAAATTCCCGTTGGACCATGAATATTGTGTTTGGACGATTAGGATGAAGTCCTTAGACCATGATGTTCGAGGCCATGAAGCATACTTTAATAAAGGATCTGTAGGCTACGAAATGATGCTCTCAGGCTATGAAAATGATACCTCTAAACCATGATGCCTTTGAATAATGATATGCAAAAGATTAAAGGGATCCATAGGCCATGGTATTGTGTTCTCGGGCTATGCAAATGGTGCCTCTGAACAATGATGCCTGTGGATAGTTTGGCAATCTTTCAGCCCATAAAATACAGTATTTGGTGATCTTTCAACCTATGAGATGCAACAGATGGCTATCTTTCATCCATGCAGGATGTAAATGATGTGGCGACCTTTTAGCCATGCAGAATGTAAATGAGGTGGCGATCTTTCATCCATGCAGAATGTAAATAAGGTGGTGATCTTTTAGCCATTCATAATGTAAATAAGGTGGCGATCTTTCAGCCATGCAGAATGTAAATAAGGTGGCGATCTTTCAGCCATGCAGAATGTAAATGAGGTGGCAATCTATCATCCATACAAATGTAGAGGGGGCAATATTTTAGCTATGCAATGCAGAAAATGCAGATGGAGACAGTGTTTAGTCTCGGAAGGCAGAATGGAGCCTTATGCAATGTAGAAAAATCCAGATGGAGAAAGTGTTTAGTCTCGGAAGGCAGAATGGTAACCTTATGCAATATAGAAAAATGCAGATGGAGGCAGTGTTTAGTCTCGGAAGGCAGAATGGTAGCCTTATGCAATGCAAAAAATACAGATGGAGGCAGTGTTTAGTCTCAGAAGGTAGAATGGTAGCCTTATGCAATGCAGAAAAATGCAAATGGAGATAGTGTTTAGTCTCGGAAAGCAAAATGGTAGCCTTATGCAATGTAAAAAAATGCAGATGGAGACAATGTTTAGTCTCGGAAGGCAGAATGGTAGCCTTATGCAAAGCAGAAAAATACAGATGGAGATAGTGTTTAGTCTCGAAAGGCAGAATAGTAGCCTTATGCAAGGCAGAAAAATGCAGATGGAGACAGTGTTTAGTCTCAGAAGGCAGAATGGTCGCATTATGCAATGCAGAAACAAAATAAAATAAAATAGGAAATGGTAATAGAGTTTCTTAGCTGATAGTAGGTTGCAATATTGTGACTGCTGGGGACATTGCGATATAGGGAATATTGCCGGCGTGCGTGGATAGCAAATGCTGGTAAATGCAACAATTTTGAGAGTTGTATTCTTGAACAATGCTTGTCTCTTGAGTGTATAGTATATCAGATGCATTCGCAATCTGAGTGTCTGCATCCAAAGAAAAATCATGAGTTCTGTAGAGGGGAGGTTAGTTCATATCCCTGCTGGCCTTGCTTGGCCTGTTCAGCTTTGATCTGTGATACGACATGTATCATTGGTATAAATGTTACTGAACCAAGCGATTTTGATAATAAATACACATGAATTTGTAAAAATATGACATAAGTGTTTATTTAAGAATAAACTTTTAGATGAACCGATGAATGTGGCGTGGCTCAAGACATCGCAACCTCTCTTGCTATGGAATTTTGAGGGTCCTCCTAAACATTCTGCCCCAATTCAACGGGTTGATGCTTCTGACGGTTGCTCGCGATGATTGGCTGAAATTCCTTCGGAAGTTTAAGGGTCCTTCTCAAAATTCTGCAGTTTCCAATTGTAGGGGGAGGGTGGGGGGGGGGGGTGAATAAAAAATTTTTT
>MU758726.1:55930-109582 GCA_026770625.1 Nicotiana glauca
GGGGGGGGGGGGGATGAATGAAAATTTTATTGAATTGTGACCGAACCCATAAGGCTGCCTACGTATCCCCTATTAAATGGGAATTAGGTCAGGTGTAGTTCAATTTACATCACATAGGAAAGCATAAGATTACACATAGTAGCGTTTGACTGCATCTGAATTGATTGGTTTTGGCCAAACGTCTCCATCCATTTCTGCGAGTATAAGGGCTCCCCTGTCAGAACCCGGTGAACTATGTATGGACCCTGCTAGTTGGGAGAGAATTTCCCTTTGGCTTCCTCTTGATAAGGGAAAATTTTCTTTAACACCAGCTGCCCCGATGCGAACTGTCTTAGCTTGACTCTTTTGTTGAAGGCTCTGGACATTCTGTTATGATAAAGCTAACCATAGCAAACTGCATTCATTCTCTTTCCATCTATAAGATCAAGCTGCTCCTAACGACTCTTCACCTATTCTGCATCGTCAAGCTCGGCCTCCTGTATGATTCTTAAGGAAGGAATTTCTACTTCGGCGGGAATGACAACTTCTATACCATAAACCAGCATATAGGGGGTTGCCCCAGTTGATGTGCGGATAGTTGTGCGATACCCGAATAGACCAAATGATAGCTTTTTGTGCCATTGCTTTTGCTTCTCTATCATATTTCTCAATATCTTCTTAATATTTTAATTGGCGGCTTCTACAGCTCCATTCATCTGAGACACTAGGCAGTGGAATTCTTGTGTTTGATCTTGAAGGTTTCACACATAGCTTTCATCAAGACACTGTTGAGGTTGCCACGACTTTTTTGGTTACTACTTTGTACGATGCTGCTTCGACCCTTTTTGTGAAATAGTGGATTGCCACCAGGATAAATCTTTACCCATTGGAAGCGACATGCTCAATTGGTCTAATTACATCCATTGCCCAAGCGGCGAACAACCATGGTGAGCTTGTTGCATTAAGCTTATTCGGAGGTACCTTTATCATGTCTGCATGTATCTGGCAGCGGTGGCATTTCTGGACATAGTGGATGCAGCCTGTCTCCATAGTCATCCAAAAGTAACCAGATCGGAGGATCTTCTTTGCTAAGACAAAATCGTTTATATATGGACCACAGGTCCCGGCATGGATTTCTTCTAGCAGCTTGGATGCTTCCTTTGCATCAACACACCTTAATAGCCCTAAATCAGGAGTCCTCCTATATAGGATTCCTCCACTGTGGAAGAAATTAATGGACAACCTCCGAAGAGTGCGCTTCTGAGCAGGATATGCAAGTTTTGGGAATTCTCCTCTTGCCAAATATTTCCTGATATCATGAAACCAAGGCTTTTCATTTGCTTCTTCTTCAATATGGGAACAATAAGCTGGCTGATTGTGGATCTTCACTGGAATGAGATCAATGAAGTTTTTATCCGAATGTTTTATCATAGATGATAGAGTAGCCAATGCATCGACGAACTCTTTTTGGATTCTGGGAACATTCTGGAATTCCGTCTTTGTGAACCTCTTCCTCAGTTGCTGCATATGGTGCAGATATAGGAGTATATTGGAGTTCTTGGTCGCCCATTCTCCTCGTACCTGATGTATAAACAAGTATGAATCTCCGATCACTAGCAATTATTTAATGTTCATGTCAATAGCCATCTTGAACCCTAAGATGCAGGGTTCGTACTCGGCCATATTGTTGGTGCACGGGAACCTCAGTTTGGAAGACACCAGATAATGCTGACCGATTTCTGATACTAGGACTGCTCCTATGCCGACTCCTTTTAAATTTGCTGCTCCTTTGAAAAACATTCTCTATCCATCATAGGATTCTGTAATGTCTTCTCCTATGAATACCTCTTCATCAGGAAAATACGTCTTTAGGTCGTACTCTCCATCCATGGGGTTTTCGGCAAGGTGATCTGCTAGTGCCTGTCCTTTGATTGCTTTCTGAGTTACGTAGACAATGTCAAATTCACTCAATAAGATTTGCCACTTGGCTAGCTTACCAGTGGGCGTGGGCTTCTAAAATATGTACTTCAAAGAATCCATCCTTGATATGAAATATGTAGTATAAGTATAGAAGTAATGACTCAGCTTTCGGGCTACCCAAGTTAGAGCACAGTAGGTGCGTTCTAATAGAGAATACCGGGCTCCATATAAAGTGAACTTCTTGCTGAGATAGTAAATGGCCTACTCTTTCCTTCCCGTTTCATCATGTTGCCCCAGGATGCAACCGAAGGCACCATCTAACACTGCGATGCAGAGTAGTAGAGGTCTTCCTGACTTAGGCAGGAACAAAACTGGTGGTATTGACAATTATTCCTTGATTTTGTCGAAAGATTTTTGGCAGGCATCCGTCCATTTAGTAGCGGCATCCTTGTTTAACATCTTAAAGATTGGCTCACACATAACTGTAGATTGTGCTATGAATCGACTGATGTAGTTGAGTCTCCCCAAGAAACTCATCACGTCTTTCTTATTTTTTGGCGGTGGAAACAAATGAATAGCTTTGACCTTTGATGGATCCAATTCTATTCCTCGGCAATTCACGATAAACCCAAGTAGTTTTCCAGCAGGAACCCCAAATGCACACTTTACGAGATTTAGTTTCAGGTTGTACCTTCGCAATCTATTAAAAAACTTCCTCAAATCTTCCATGTGATCAGTGGACTTCTTGGACTTGATGATAACGTCGTCTACGTACACATTGATCTCCTTGTGTATCATATCATGAAAAATGGTGGTCATAGCCCTCATGTAGGTGGCCCCTGCATTTTTTAACCCAAATGGCATCATTTTGTAGCAGTACATTCCCACAGCATAATGAAATCCATTTTCTCAGCTTTTTCTTCATCCATCTAGATCTAATGATAACCAGCGAAACAATCCACAAATAATTGCAATTCATGCTTGGCGCAATTGTCGATCAGGATAGGTATGTTTGGTAAAAGAAAGTCATCTTTCGGACTGGTCCGGTTGAGATCCGGTAGTCGACACAGACTCTAACCTTCCCGTCCTTCTTTGGTACCGGCAGAATGTTAGCTAACCATGTCGGATACTCAACTACCCTGAGAACTTTTAGCTTTGACCTGCTTGGTGACTTCTTCCTTGATTTTCAAACTTATATCAAGTTTGAACTTTCTGAGCTTCTATTTTACCTGTGGGCATGTCGGATCCATTGGCAGTTTGTGTGCCATAATAGATGTACTCAGACCAGTAATTTCATCATACGACCAGGCGAATATGTCCTCACATTCTCTTAGAAAGTTCGTGTATTCCCTCTTTTCTGTTGATAAAAGTGAACACTGATTCGTATTTCTTTGACACTCTCTTCATCCCCCAGGTTAACAATTTCGGTCTCGTCCAGGTTGGACTTTGGCCTGTTTTTGAGATTCTCAACTTCCTTAACAATCTCTTCCGGTATGTCATCTTCCTTTGAATCTATGTCCATTTGTTGTGTTGTCTCATTGTTTGTCATAGTCAGTGGTTCATCAAGACAAGTAATAGTAATGTTGTATAAGTAAAGTAATGAGAGAAAATAATAAGAGTGTTGATTTATAAGGAAAATCGAAATGCTTTGATGAATTCCATAACTGTTTTGAACATTGAAGATCTTATTGCAGAAACTTAAAATGCGAGAGAAAAATTTAACTAGTAAAAAATAAAAGATAGTACATGATGCTTGTTCAGCCTTGCTACCCCGAGGCTCGCCGGGCTCTGGTGGTTCTAATGGTATCCTCTGCTTACAGACTGTATGGAAGGGCCTTCCTCCCCCTCCTCCTTGAAAATGACACAATAATCCATATCATCGTCTTCCAGGAACAAATTCCTCACTGCTACCAGTGCTTCCTCTTTTTCTAACCCATAGATAACTTCGGCCGGTTGGAAAGTCTGTTCCAAGCTTGGTATTGGCTGCTCCAATAGATAAGGACTGCGCCATAGTGGCGACCAGTTATTGAATTCTTTCCAAGTATACTCATATCCCAGACCGAAGGTAGTGCCATGTTTCCTTAGTTTTACCGGCTTAGCGACTCTTTGGAGGTTCTTGCCAAGCCCCTTGCCAGGTTCGTATCCGCTCCGGTTCAATATGCTTTCAATTTTATTGTCCACTATTTGTCCTTGTCAATGGCGTTGACTCGATCAATGTGTTAATATGTCTCCCTACCTATCTTTCTTCTGCCTCCTATTGCTGGGATGGTCTGGCGACTGTATATGGGATTACTACTGTCGCCGTAAATGATCACCTCTTGGTGATTCTACTAAAACTTCACTGCCTAATGTAGTGTTGATGCCACGGCCCCAGTGGCATGAATCCATGGTCGTCCCAACAATAGATTGTAAGATGATGGCACGTCTATCACTTTAAAATTGACATCAAACCAAGTAGGCCCCATTTGCAAACATAGGCTAATTTTCCCAATGGTGGACCTTTAGGAACTGTTGAAAGATTTTAAATTGATAGCCCCATCCTCGATCTCATGCAGTCCCTTTCTCAATGTCCTGAGTGTTACCAATGGACAAATGTTGACGCTGGACCCTTCATAAATCAGGATTCTGGTGATAAAATAATCTTCGCATTGTACGGTGATGTGCAATGCCTTGTTTTGATTCAACCCTTATGATGGCAGCTTATCTTCATGAAAAGTGATCTTGTGACTTCCAATACCTGTCCTACCATGTTATCCATCTCTCCGCTGGTGATGTTGCTTGGCACATATGCCTCACTCAGCACCCTTAACATGGCATTCTTGTGTGCATTAGAATTCTGTAGCAAAACAAGGATAGAAATTTGCGCCAGTATTTTGTTCAGCTGATCAATGACCGAGTATTCCTTGGATTGTATATTTCTCCGGAGATAATCTAGCCCGGTCTCGGTGATGGTTGGCCAACTAGAGGCCTGCTTGCTTGACTCAGCCAAATGTTTCGGGGTATAAACCCTACCAGTTCTCGTCATACCCAGTGTCACAACAGCTTCTCCGAACATAAACTTGCCTTTTCTTCTTGCCTCAGTTATGTAGTCTCATGGTATTGCCTTTGTATTGAATGGTGTTATGTACGACATTGCCACTGGAATTGGCGTGGCTATCTTTACTCTGACTGGAGAATGCACCTTGGGCGGTAAAACTGCAACTTCAAATGGTGTAGGTACCTTTGCTGAAGACATGAATTTGACCTCAATTGGTGCTGGCATCTTTGTAGAGGATGGTGCTTCAAAATCAAGTGGCATGGGCATATTTACCTCGGCATCACCAGAGGGCTGAATCTGGATTATGATCGGATTAAGAGTGACTATTGTCTTCTTTGGGTCGTTCCCTTCTGTGATCAAACCGATCAATACCTTGGGATCCCAATCATCCTCTATTTCAATCATGTGAACGCCTCCATCCTTGTGGTCTGGCAGAGGGTTATTGCGAACAATTGGAGCAGGTTCCTTTGCCACAATAATCTTGTTATCAATTAAAGTCTGGATCTTATCTTTTAGAGAACGACATTCTTCAATAGTATGTCCTTTTATGCCGGAATGATATGTACGCGATTCATTTGGATTAACCCATTGAGAAGGGTTCTCTGGAGCAGTAAGGATAAGGGTGACGTAACCAGCAACTTTGATTCTTTCATACAACTGGTCGATAGGTTCAACAATAGTCGTATATTATTTTGAGGGTCTAGGGAAGTTTTGGCGTAGAGGAGGGGATTGGTAGTAAGATGATTGAGTATTGTAGGCTTGGTAAACATGTGCTGGTTGGGAATATTTGGGTGTAGGAGGCTGATATCTGGGAGGTGATTGATAAGTGGGTGGTGGAGCTTGGTAAGAGGGTGAGGGTGCTTGGTAGTTTGGAGTAAACTAGTATGTGAGTGGCGACATTGGACAAGATTGGTATTTTATGGGAGATTTGGTACTCTGTGCCACCATTACGGCTCCTATGTTCCTTTTCTTGGACATACCGCCTGACTGTAAGGCCTTGTTTGTAGCTTGCAAGGCCTTGAAATTCGTAACCATACCGCTTTTGATGCCCTCTTTGATCCTTTCTCCCATCTTGATAATGTCAGAAACTTTATGGCTCTCGATCATCATCAACCTCTCATAATACTGTGGGTCATGGGCCCGGATGAAGAATTTGTTCATTTGTTCTTCTTCTAAGGCGGGTCTAACCTTAGCAGCTTTGGACCTCCAACGAGTAGCATACTTGCGGAATGTTTCTGTGGGTTTCTTCTTTAGATTTTGATTATAGAACACATCCGGTGCATTCTCCGTGTTGAACTTGAATCTGTCCATAAAATCGGATGCCATGCTAACCCAGTTTGACCATTTCTTTGGATCTTGGTTAATGTACCAAGATAATGCATCTCCCTTCAAGCTCCTCATGAAAAGCTTCATACGGATTTTCTTGTCTTTTCCTACTCCAACCAACTTCTCACAGTACATTCTTAAATGGACCCTTGGATCCCCTGTTCCCTCAAACATTTTGAACTTAGGAGGTTTCTACCCCTCGGGCAGTTCGACATCGGGTTGTATGCAATGATCTTCGTAGTTTTATCCCTTCAATTCACGTACTCCCTTCAATGCCTTGAATTCTGCTAGTCAATTTCTTAAGTTCTTCGGCCAGGTGTATAATGACCAAGTCTTTATCATTAGAATCGGGTGTGCTTGAGATAGGCTGGGTGGAGTGTGGCATAGTCTCCATATAGATGGGGGTATTATGTTGGGTGTGGTAGTGGTCATTTGTGGAGTTCTGCGATGAGCAGTGGGGTATTATTTGAGGTACGGTAGGTGTTGCAGTGGTGATGAGGAGCGCGATGGCTTGGTTGCTTTAGTATATTTTTTGGTGGTGTGGGGTTCTGAGCATTTGGGAAATTAACATCTAGAGTGGAGAGGGAAAATGATGGATTTGCTAGATTCCGAACCTGGTCAAGTTCTTTCTAAAATTTCAGCAGCTTTTGTTCCAAATGGGATGCATTTTCCTTGGGAACCAGAGTACCGTTACCATGAGTGACGTCTACCCGTTCGATTGAGTTTTCCTTTTTGGCGTTCTTCAAATCTTCCATCTTCCCTTAGTTCTTGTTTCTGACAGGACTAAGAGGAGGAGTAGGTGGAGGGCCCCTGGATCTCGTGAAATAGGATGTTGTTTCCAGAGTGCACGAACTAATCTTTGGGGAGGGAAACTAAACAAAAAGTAAAAACAAAAGGTAACAACTAAGTGAGGATCATATAAAAATGTTGCAATATTTAAACACATAGTGCGGGAATGTAAAACGTGTCCTAATTTGGGGACCTCTTTATGCCCAACGTAGGCCTAGCAGCAAGTTGATTTGGAGAACTTGGAATGCTAAATACCTCATTTTATTGATAAAAAATAGAAGAATCCCAAATCGACACTAAATAATAGAAAATAAAAGTTGCTAGTGGCCATTGGCCTTATTACACTTCATAAAAAGAAGAAAACCCCTATCTATTTGGTCTCAGAAGGACTTTCCCTAGGTTGAATATTCTTGTTAATCAGATCCTCCAGTTCGCGTAGGTTCACCAGTAAAAATGCCTTTGCCAGGTGTTCTCCTTCGTTTCCCTTAGCGTTCTAGCAGTCGCTGACTCTCTTCCTAACCTTTCCTTCCAATTCCAGCAAACTGTATTCTAGATATTCCAACTTTTCGCTCGCTTTGGTGGCCCTCTCTTTCCACTCATTGATTTGGTCATTTGATGGAAGAATCCTCCACCAGTTAGCAAGAGTGGGGGCATCCTATTCATATCGAAACTGGGTACCTCGTGCCTCATTTTCTGCAAAAAAAAAAGGTTTAGACCCTACCCCCACCAGACTCGACTATTTAATACCAATAACTAGCACGAAGCATTTAGTTCTCTAAATAAATGCACGGAACGTGATGATATATGTTTGGGTTTTAGGGAAACCCATTGGACTTTGGACAAGGCTATCTTAAAGAGTAATTATGCAGACAACATAACTAACTCGGCTAGGTTTGATCATGATGCATGCACAGTTAAACAAAGTAAGGTTTCTAGGGGGGTTTTCGACTAGTAACCTTGAGTGGACAATTCAAGGGGGAAAGGCACGGAACAATCGACTACACCGTTGATTGACTGATTTTACTGCAAATATCCTTTTCCGAATTTAGGGGTGATAATATTGGAAGAAGGCAACCACTCATTATAAGCGTTGCTATAGGATTTGTTTGGCACGAGTAGAATATGATGTTGAGCATGATTATGCAACAATTAAAGGCATGTTGTCACGTATGTGCATGTTAAGAAAGCAGTAAGTACAACATTTTCATAATTTAAAGCAGAAATAAAGGAAAGCAGCAAAGAAAAGAAAAAAGGAGACAAGTCAGTTTTGCAATCGAAAAGGAAATTGAATGCTTAAAAGAAATAAACAAACAATCGCACGTAAAGAAGCATAAATTCACAATAATAACCTAAAATGGTAAAAGCCTAAAAAAAATCTCCAGCAGAGTCGCCATGCTGTTGCGCCCCCTTTTCTCGCGAAATTAGGTTTATAACATTTGGAGAGAAAACTTGTTCCTTTTGGGAACTGGGTTTGCATTTGAAGAGTCACCACCTAATGACTGTGGTGCATTAGGACACCAAAAAGAGTTTGATTTGAATAACCAGAGATAGGGTGAAGGCGTGAAATTATTCTAAGAGGAAGGTGTTAGACACCCCTCAGAATCCACTAGTGTGGTTCCCGGCCAGACAATTATTGTGAATTGTCAAATAAAGGTTTGAAAGTAAACAAGGTTGAAAAAGGGCAATTAGAAAAGCTGATTTTTAAAATAAAGAGTTACAATGCTAAAAGAGTAAAGAATAAAGGAAGGGGGGGGGGGGTCCTAGGTTTATTAAAAATATAGATCACCCCACACAATGTTCGGTAATCACTCCTCAATGAGGGGCTACACGTGACATTATTGCATGGTCATCATATCCATATCTACCCTTCCCACCTCGTTAAGGTATTTAAAGCGCGGATTGGTCTCGATTACTTATTACATGCCATTACCCGTCCCACTTCTATCAGTCCTTGTCACGACCCTAGTTCGCCCTCCGTGAACATGTCGTGACGGCACCGAGTCCCTACGACTAGGTAAGCCTAACAATGCGGAAGATAAATCATAATTGCGGAAGAAAGTAAGTAAAACTGAAATAGTCAAATAAAATGGTGTTTAAGCTACCGCTTGGCACATACCACAACAATTCTCGAAGCTAACAAAACTCCTAAAACCCAGAAACTCACAAATCACAAGCTAAGGGATACATAAGAGGCTCTGACTCAACTATACAAAGGAGAAATACTGAAAGAGCTATACTTATTACAGAGAGCTGAAAAGGGAGTCCTCGGTCTGCGGACGTAGCAGATATACCTTGAAGAGTTTACCGATACACCTCCTTCCAAGGCTGACAGAACTTAGTGGGAGTACCTATATCTGCACAACAAAAATGTGCAGAAGAGTAGCATGAGCACACCACGGCGATGCCCAGTAAGTAACAAGACTAACCTCGGTGGAGTAGTGACGAGGAACAGTCAAGGCACCTACCGGTCAAATAAATAGTATAATCAAAGGAATAATGGAAACGATATATAAATATGTAAAGACTGCATGAACGATAAAAATTGCTACAATTCACAATAAAGGAGAAGGACAACAAGTGACAACAAGAATATATCAAATGATGATACGAAATGACGGCATAATCATAATCCAAATCCTAAGGTCACAACATAGCAAGGGGAAAACAAGTCAATAACTCACATTATACAATGGTGATCATATAAGGTCTTATTCAGCTCTTTCCACAATTTTACCAAAAATCTCGGACGCACCACAACTCACGAAAACCCAGCATCTGAAATCTAACACTTGGCATCCTGTGTCCCATCAATCTCACGGTCATACTGACAACCAACTGGATAACTAGGGCCACTCTCACATATATAACGGATAAACAAAGGCGTACCTCCACCCTTAGCAAAATTGGAAGGAATTCACTTCTAATGGGGATGTCTAACTACGTGTATGCTTATGCAAGTGTTTTTAGCAAGAATTCTACCAACTACTAAACATGAAAAGGATAATGGACCGCCCGTACGATATTTCCTCAATCTCCAAATGACAAGGTTCGTACAGGTAAGCAAACCACAATCACAATATCAAATAGGATAGGAATGACTCCACAGGCCGTCCCAATACTTTATAAAGAATTCCTGACATAGCCCACCTTATTTCGCCACGTGTGCAAATAATAATATAATAAGCACTGCCTTATTTTGCTACACATGCATCACAATGTTCCCACCTTATTCCGCCAAATGTGCAGCCCACGTATAAGCACATTACATATCCAGCCTTATTATGCCGTATGTGCAAACATCAATAACAACAATAGCATGACAAGGACCTGTGCATCCCTTCAACAACAACCGCACGGCAGAAACCTCATGCATCACAGTAGCAACAACCGCACGACAGAAACCTCGTGCATCATAATATCAACAATCGCACGGCAGAAACCTCGTGCATCACAATATCAGCAACCCGCACGGCAGAAACCTCGTGCACCCATAATATCAACAACTATATGGCAGAAACCTAGTGCAACCATAATATCAACAACACAATAACTGACAATATATACAGGAACAAACCAAGAGAATCGACACAAGAAATTCCGTTCACCAAAAAGATGGTACAACTAACTCACAAGGAATAATCGCAATAGGGAAAATACTAAGCGCGATAAGAACAAGTCAACAAGGGAGAAATAATATGAAACAACGATTTCATAATACTAAGATCAACTACAAGGAAGTTAACATGAATTAAATAAATTATAATTTAAGGAAATATCAATTAAACATAGGATATCTAACTTCTTTCCAATTAGGACCAATTAATTACACGAGAGATAGAAAATAGTGTTTCCAAATAAAGACAAGCAGTTAGGAGTGATAATGTGACTATAGAAGGGTAATGTCTACAGTGAAACAAGTAAAAGTCAATTAGGCAACAAGAATAAGCCCAAAGGGGCAAATAAATTCCAAGTAAGACATGTAAAGGTGAAGCTAATAACAAGGAACTCAATCACATCAAGAACAATGTCATATTCGATGATTACAAGGATCTAGGAGCATAAAAGGGACAATTTTCCACAAATAAATCCGAGCACGCACTCGTCACCTCGCGTACAAGGAATACAATCAACAAAGAAGACTCAAATCCTAAGGGGAGGTCTCCCACACAAGGTTAGTCAAGATACTTACCTCAAACCGGCTAAAATTGCCACGGGTACTCGAATCCAATTGGCCCAAATCTATTCAATTAAATCACACATTGTAAATAACATCTCAGGCAACTGATTCTACTTTTTAATTCAAAGCTAAAGCACGAAATAAAGAAAATGACAAAAATGCCCCTTAGGACGTCTTGGAATCGAATAAATTTTACATTTTCAGAACCCTTGTTCCCTCACGAGTCTAACCATATAAAAATCTCTCAAATCGGAGGTCAAATACCCACTTAAAAGTCAATAATTTGGTCTATGGAGTTTTACCCAATTTTTAACCAAAATTCAAAATAAAAGGAAGAAATTAAGAGAAGATTCATGAAAATTGGTCTAAATCGAGTGAGAATCATTACCCAAATCGCCCCAGTGAAAATCCCTTAAAAAATCGCAAAGAATCGAGCTCTAGAAGTCAAAATGGGATAAAAATGGTGAACCCTCGAATTTGGGATTAAATCTATCTGCCCAGACATTTAATGCATTGCGGACACGGAGAGAGTCTCGCGTTCGCGAAGAAGAAAAATAGAAGTTGCCATAAATGCCCTTCGCGATCGCGAGGGGCAGAATGCGAACGCGAAGGCCTGGGGTCATGAAGCTATGCGAACGTGAATGGGCAATGCGAACGCGATGAAGAGGAACGTGAAGCTCTGCGAACGCGAAGGATTACACGCGAACGCGATGAAGAAACTGGTCCTCCTCCAGAATTACTCTACGCGATCACGTGGAGGAGGACGCGAACGCGAACAAGAAGAAGGCCAAAGCTACCCGAACGCAAGGGTAGCATCGCGAATGCGAAGAAGGAAATTCCAGCTGGTCAAGACAAGCCTTCGCGGACGTGAAGGTCATCTCGCGAACACGATGAAGGCATACCAGAAGCAGCAACGGCAGTTCAAAAATAGGAGGAAATGAACCGTTGAGCATCCGAAACACACCCGGGGCCCCTGGGACCTAAACCAAACCCACAGACAAATCCCATAACCTCATTCAAACTTGTACCAATCCTTAAAACACCTACAACAATGCCGGAAACTTGAATTAATCAAGGATTTGAGCCTAAGAACTTCAAAATTCATCAAAATATGCTTTCGATCAAAAACCTAACCAACACATGTCCGAATGACCTAAAATTTTGCACACACATACCAAATGACACGACGGAGCTACTGCAGCTTTCGGAATTATATTCCAACCCTCGGATAAAAAACTCACTATCGGACTGGAAACTTCCAACATTCAAACGTCGGCATGTCAAGCCTAAATTAGCTACGGACCTCCAAAATGCATTCCGAACACGCACCCAACCCCGAAATCACCTAACGGAGCTAACAGAACCATTGGATTTCCATTCCAAGGCCGTCTTTACACTGTTTTGACTACGGATCACTTTCCAACGCTTAAGCTCTCATTTAGTGACTAAGTGTCCCAAAACATTCCAAAACCTCACGCCAAACGTCCCAGATAACCAAAATAGTAGAAATGAACTTAGGGGAAGCAGTTACTAGGGGATCAGGGCATGAATTCTAAAAACAACCAGTCGGGTCGTTACATCCTCCCACACTTAAACATTTGTTCATCCTCAAACGAACATAAAGAACATACCTGAAGTCCTCGAGTCACTGAGTGTGCATTTCCAACATACACCCGCAGGTGATCCCACTTCACCCCAATCCACTTAAGCTTGACGACACCATCTCAATTGAAATTTAACCTTTCTAGAAATACCAATAGGCCTTCAAGATAGCATTCTCACCTTCCATCCATTTCCAAAAGACCCGATCTTAAATCCATATCTGGTATCAGCCTCAACCAGCTATTTTAATACAAGCCAACACATAAAGGGTACAACCACACAACATGACACATCACATATATGTCCGCAATAATATTTTTGATAGCAATACTTGCCTGAGATCAAATCCGTACCATCCATAAGCCTCATATTCAACATGCACTCTTTTCAAAACTCCATAACACTGGCAATGATACAATAACCACCAAAACCATATAACAAATCACCCGAATAGCCAAATCTCATCCAATACCAATGGGTACATACCCCACAAGCTAAAACTCAAGAAGCATAGAACGGAAATGACTGAATATGAGAAAGGAAACACATAAGGGAACTAACAAACAAATCAAACTAGAACAAATTCTTCTAAAACACAAATCTACAAGAATATCTAACAAGAAAGAATGAAAGCAAATAAAAGACTCACAAGGATCTTATACTGATATAACTCTCGCCGCAGTACACAGCCCGGTCTAAACATATCAAAACCACCTGAAATCACGAGGGCCCCGCCCTCAACACTGAATCACAAGTAGGGCACACATCAACCCATCTAGAGACTCTCACCAGATCAATTCCGTCTACAAATTACAACATAGGCTGGCTCCCACACCGGTGGAGCATAGAAATTACAGCTCGTAACCAAGAATACTCAGTGATCACATCAAACCTACTGAAACAGACAACATGAATTTACTACTAGCCTCAAAAATCTCGAGAACATCTAGGAATAGACGATAGACATGGCTATTACTCATAGAACCTCCCAACAGAATAATCACGTAAACAGAGTACAATCATGAAATGCACTCATAAATGGAACAACAAATAAGGGAACTCACCCTGATAAGCAGAACTGTGATGAACTACAGATAGTGCCCCTCTATAACAAACCGAATCCGTACCTGAATGACATTCAACTGGTGCACCGGCCTTAAGCCTACTATATGAAACACATCAACGAGCCTGGCCTCCCTCTCTTGGGTGCCCTCCACCTGCCTGAATACCTCGCCGTGACATATCGGTCCGAAGTCTGGGACAATCTCTCAGCATGTGGCTAGTATCTCCACACTCAAAGTACCCTCTCTGTTGATGAGGCATTGGAAACTATGCGATATGGGTACTCCGAGACCTATGAGCACCTGAGTTACCATGCCGAGTCTGAAGCGCGAACTGAACTGGCTGACCCGCAAACTGAGTTACCATGCCAAGTCTGAAGCGCGAAATAAACTGGTTGACCCGCAAAATGTCTACCATGTCGCACCCTGCCTCCAAAATAAGGAATAGTATACCTCCTCGGTCTACAAGGGCTCTTCGCCTCCTCAAACTCTCTCTCTAATCTCGTTTGCTATCTCTCTATGACCCTGCCTACCCTCTCTCTCTCTCTAGCATGTACCCTCTATCCTCCTAGCAATGTTCACCACCTATTGGTACGGAATATCTATCTCCAACTCACGAGCCGTGCTGAACCCGATGCTAGGAATAAGCCCCTCAATGAACCGACAAACCTTCTCACGAATAGTAGAAACCAAGGCCGAGGCATGTCTAGCCAAACTGGTGTGACGGACAACATACTCCAAGACGGTCATAGCACCCTAGCGCAAATGCTCAAACTCCACACGCCATGCATCCCCGAGGCTTTCAGAACAAACTCTCTTAGAAACATATCTGAAAACTGGGTCCAAGTCAGTGAAGCTGCCTCGTCTGGGCTGTTTAACTCATAAGTGTGCCACCAATCATAGGTGGCTCCTCGAAGCTGAAAAGTAGTGAAAGACACCCCGCTCGATCTAGAGATTCCCATAGTACGGAGAATACATTAACACTCATCAAGAAACCCCAAGGCATCGTCTGATGCTAATCCACTAAACACCGAAGGATACTTCTTGAACCTCTCTAATCTCATCTTCTCCTGCTTGGAAGCTGTTGCTATGCCCTCGGGCTGAACTAGTGCCGCAGGCGGCGCAGGAATAATCTCTAGGACCTGCTCAACATGCACTCCTGCTTAGGAATGCGGGCGACGGGAGTCTGTGATCCTCCTCTAGCCCGAGACGTGGTTACAGGAAGGGGAAGCAATCCTGCTTGAGCCAAAGTGGTGTACATACTCATGAACTGTGCCAAAGTCTCCTGAAGGGCTGGAGTAGTAGTAACAGTAGGCGTGTCAGGTGTCTGGACTTTGGTTAGATACACTGGTGGTACCTCGGCGGTAGCTCGCACAGCTGCTCTTGCTGTACTACGTGCGCACCCTCGAACTCTACCCCAACCCCAACCTCCGACGGCTGCAGTAGGGGGCGCGAGTGCCTGATCACCTCGGGTAGTACGTGTCCTCACCATCTGTGAGAGAGTAGAAGATAGAGGTTAGGATTTTGGTTGTCAAAAATCTCGCACGACAGAGAAATCAAATGAAGTGGAATTTTCCTAACGGTTACACAGCCTCTCGCAGATAAGAACAGACGTCTCCGTACCGATCCACGCGACTCTAATAAACGGGCTTGTGATCTGTAACTCCTATGAACCTAGAGCTCTGATACCAACTTGTCACGACCCTAGTTCACCCTCCGTGAACATGTTGTGACAATACCTAGTCCCTACGACTAGGTAAGCCTAACAATACGGAAGATAAACCATAATTGCAGAAGAAAGTAAATAAAACTGAACTAGTGAAATAAAATAGTGTTTAAGGTACCGCTCGGCACATACCATAATAATTCTCAAAGCTAACAAAACTCCCAAAACCCGAAAACTCACAAATCACAAGCTAAGCGATACATAAGAGGCTCTCACTCAAGAATGTCTATAAAAAGGAGAAATACTAAAAGAGCTATACTTATTACAGAGAACTGAAAAAGGAGTCCTCGATCTGCGGAAGTAGCAGATATACCTCGAAGCCTCTACCGATACGCCTCTTTCCAAGGCTGACAGAATTGAGTGGGAGTACCTGTATCTGCACAACAAAAATGTGCAGAAGAGTAGCATGAGAACACCACGACGGTGCCCAGTAAGTATCAAGACTAACCTCGGTGGAGTAGTGACGAGGAACAGTCAAGCACCTACCGGTCAAATAAACGGTATAATCATAGGAATAATGGAAACGATATACAAATATGTAAAGACTGCATGAATGATAAAAATTTCTACAATTCACAATAAGGGAGAAGGACAACAGGGAACAATAAGAATATATCAAAGGATGATACGAAATGATGGCATAATCATAATCCAAATCCTAAGTTCAAAACACAGCAAGAGGAAAACAAGTCAATAACTCACACCCTACAATGATGATCATATAAGGTCTTATTCAGCTCTTTCCACAATTTTACCAAAAATCTCAGACGCACCACAACTCACGAAAATCCAGCATCTGAAATCTAACACTTGGCATCCTGTGCCCCATCAATCTCATGGTCATACTGACAACCAACTGGCTAACTAGGGCCACTCTCACATAGATAATGGATAAACAAAGGCGTACCTCCACCCTTAGCAAAATTGGAAGGAATTCACTTCTAATGGGGATGTCTAACTACGTGTATGCTTATGCAAGTGTTTTTAGCAAGAGTTCTACCAACTAGTAAACATGAAAAGGAGAATAAACCGCCCGTACGATGTTTCCTCACAATTTCCAAACGACAAGGTTCATACAGGTAAGCAAACCACAATTACAATATCAAATAGGATAGGAATGCCTCCACCGGCCGTCCCAATTCTTTACAAACAATCCCTGACATAGCTCACCTTATTTCAACACGTGTGCAAATAATAATATAATAAGAACCACCATATTTCAACACACGTGCATCACAATGTTTCCACCTTATTCTGCCACATGCACAGCCCACGTATAAGCACATAACATTTCCTACATTATTATGCCGCATGTGCAAACATCAATAACAACAATAGCACGGCAAGGACCTTGTGCAAACCTTCAACAACAACCACACGGTAGAAACCTCGTGCATCACAGTAGCAACAACCGCACGGCAGAAACCTCGTGCATCATAATATCAACAATCGAACGGCAGAAACCTCGTGCATCACAATATCAACAACCACACGGTAGAAACCTCGTGCAACTATAATATCAACAACACAACAGATGACAATATATACAGGAACAAAGTAAGATAATCAACTCAAGAAATTTTGTTCACCAAAAAGACGGTACAACTAAATCACAAGGAATAACCGTAACAGGAAAATACTAAGCATGATAAGAACAAGTCAACAAGGGAGAAATAATATGAAACAACGATTTCATAATACTAAGTTCAACAACAAGGAAGTTAACATGAATTAAATAAATTACAATTTAAGGAAATATCAATTAAACATAGGATATCTAACTTCTTTCCAATTAGGACCAATTAATTATACGAGAGATAGAAAATAGTGTTTCCAAATAAAGACAAGCAGTTAGGAGTGATAATGTGACTATAGAAGGGTAATGTCTACAGTGAAACAAGTAAAAGTAAATTAGGCTACAAGAATAAGCCAAAAAGGGCAAATAAATTCCAAGTAAGACATGTAAAAGTAAAGCTAATAACAGGGATCTCAATCGCATCAAGAACAACTTCATATTCGATGATTACAAGGATCTAGGACCCAAAAGGGACAATTTTCCACAAATAAATCGAAGCACGCACTCGTCACCTCGCGTACAAGGAATACAATTAACATAGAAGACTCAAATCCTAAGAGGAGGTCCCCCACACAAGGTTAGGTAAGATACTTACCTCGAACCGGCAAAAATCAACTAGCAACCACGTTCTTGCCATGGGTACTCGACTTCAAATGGCCTAAATCTATTCAATTAAATCACACATTTTAAATAACATCTCAGGCAACTGATTCTACTTTTTAATTCAAAGCTAAACCACAAAATTAGGAAAAATGACCAAAATGCACCTCAGGTCAACGTCTCAGATTCGGATAAATTTTACATTTTTAGAACCCTCGTACCCTCACGAGTCTAGCCATATAAAAATCTCTCAAATCGGTGATCAAATACCTATTCAATATTCAATAATTTTTCTATGAAGTTTTACCCAATTTTTAACCAAAATTCAAAACTAAAAGAGGAGATTCATGAAAATAGGTCTAAATCGAGTGAGAATCACTTATTCAAATCGCCCCGGTGAAAATCCCTTAAAACATCGCAAAGAGCCGAGCTATATAAGTCAAAATGGGATAAAAACGGTGAACCCTCAAATTTGGAATTAAATCTATCTGCCAAGACATTTAATGAATCACAAACGCGGAGGGAGTCTCGCATTTGCGGAAAAAAAAAATTGAAGTTGCCAAAAATACCCTTCACGATCGCGAGAGGCAGAACGCGAATGCGAAGGCATGGGGTCATGAAACTACGCGAATGAGACTGGACAATGCGAACTCGATGAAGAGGAAAGTGAAGCTCTGCGAACGCGAATATGACTACCCGACCCGTCGTCTTAGGTATTTCCGCCCTGTTTTCCCCGTCTTATGCTTCTATATATTTCATTACATGTGTTTGGTGAATTTGAAGTAATTCGGATAGAGTTTGGTTGGAAATGAGACACTTAGTCTCTTTTAAGAAGACTTAAGTTGGAAAAGTCAACCGGATGTTGACTTACGAGTTAGAGGGCACGAAATTGAATTTTGATGATTCGGTTAGCTCCGGGTGATGATTTAAGGCTTAGGAGCGCAATCGGAAGTAATTTTAGAGGTCCGGTGAAGAAGTTAGCCTATATTGGCGAAGTTGGAATATTGGCGAATTCCGGTTGATAGGTGAGATTTTGATCCGAGGGTCGGAATGGAATTCCGAGAGCTGCAGTAGCTTCGTTAGGTGATTTTGGATATGTCTGCAAATTTTGAGGTCATTCGGACGTCGTTTGGTTGGTTTTTTTGACCAAATGTGCAATTCGGAAGTTTTTAAGAAACTTAAGCTTTGATTTGATGAAAGTGGATGATTTTGATGTTAAAGATAGTCATTTTATGATTCGAGCAAGTTTGAATGAGGTAATGGAACATATCTGTGCTTTTGGTTGAGGTCCGGAGGGCCTCGGGTGATTTCGGATGGCTAACGGGAATTTTTGAGTTGGAAAAATGCAACAGAAATTGCAAGGCAAAATTTTTCATCGCGATCGCAAGCCTGGGGCTGGAGGGGGGCTCATAATTGCTCTATGCGATCGCGTAAAGGGGTCTGCGATCGCGTAAAGGGGTCTGCGATCGCATAGGTTTGGGTGATTGGCCAGTGCGATCGCGTGAAGTTATTTGCGATCGCATAAGGTCGAGTGGCAGTGTTCTGCGGTCGCGTCTGAAGGCGTGCGATCGCGTAGAAGGAATTGAAGGCCTTGGATTTTTGTACTTCGCGATCGCGTGACCTGGGTCGCGATCGCGATGAAGGACTGTCAGGGACTGGACAGAATGGTTTATAACATTTCATCCTCGAACCAAACCCATTTCTCACAATTTTTGGAGCGTTTAGGAGAGCTTTTGGACGGGAAGCAAGGAGATTTCGACTGGGGATCGTTGGAGGTAAGTTTTATGAGTTAATTACATGTTTTTATACAAGAATCATCCAAGGAATTTATGAATTTATGGCTAAAAATCAAGAAATTAGGGCTTTGAGCAAAAATCTTAAAATTGGGATTTGAGGGACCATTTATTGTCCGAATTGGGAGTTCTCAGTATGTACGGAATCGTGGCGAGACGAGGATTCCGAAAATGTGAATTTTGTAATTTTTCGAGAAGCGGGCCCGGGGCTCGGGTTTTGGCAACTTCGTGTTTTTGGGTATTTTTCGGGTCATTTCGATTGGGTTATGTTCCATTAGACTATTTTGATGTATTCTTATTGGTTTTGATCAGATTTGGCACTCGAGGAGGTCGATTTGCGAGGAAAGCGCAAGGCGAGCTAGGATTTTGGCCGGTTCGAGGTGAGTGGTAGTCATGAATGATATACTGAGGGTTTGAAGCCCCGTATTTGCACTATACGATGCTATGTTGAGATGAAACACGCGTCTTGCGATGAGCGTGGTGATATTGTGACTGGGGATTCGGAATTAGTCCATCCCGATTGATGATTTTACTGTACTTATTGACTGAGACTGAGCTTATATTCGAATATTTGGGCTAGTTGCCATGTTTGGGGCCTTGTGCCGATCGGTAGAACCTTAGGGAAGCCTATGGAGCTAAATGACCCCTATACCTGTTGAACACATACTCTCAATCGTATTCTTAACTATAAAGCATAATGTGAATCTGTATTAGCAATTTCACTCTAAATGAGAATTACCTAGGGTTGAATACCCTGCTTTAGCTGAGGGGGCCCGAGAGGCCAAGTCTATATTGACTGAGAGGGGTCGAGGACCCATAGTGAGGTATTTGACATATACCGGATCGAGCTGCACGCCGCAGCAGTACATACATATATATATATTGGATCGGACTGCACGCCGCAATATTATATGTATGATATATATATATGGATCGGACTGCACGCCGCAGTAGTATATTATATATGGATCGGACTACACGCCGCAGTATTATAGCGCTTGGGCTGAAGGAGCCCCTCCGGAGTCTGCACACACCCCCAGTGAGCGCAGTTACGATTATATCGGATCGGGCTGCACGCCGCAGTATTATAGCGCTTGGGCTGAAGGAGCCCCTCCGGAGTCTGCACACACCCCCAGTGAGCGCAGTTACGATTATATCGGATCGGGCTGCACGCCGCAGTATTATATACATACACATGTACTGGATCGGGATGCATGCCGCAGCACTATATATGCTATATTGGATCGGGCTGCACGCCGCAGCAGTGTTGGGTAAATGTGAGACAGTAGTAGACTGATACTGGACTTTCCTCCTTAGAGATGTTCTTACCTGTACTGTTATTTTTAGAACTGTTTAGTGTTCTTACAGGTTTTCTTACTTCCAGTTATTATTTATTGCCATTACTCACTGAGTTGGAAGTACTCACTCTACTCCCTGCACCTTGTGTGCAGATACAGGGATCTAGGAGAGCAGTTGATATCTGTTGCTGTTTCAGCTAGTTGCGAAGTTATCGAGGTAGCTGCCAGCGTCCGCAGGACCCGATCTCTCCTTCCCGTTACCTCTTTTACTTTCGCTTTAGACTCGGCTTGTTTAGGATATTATTCTGTTGTATGTAGAGGCTCAGACTTGTGACACCAGATCCGGATGGGCTGTTATGTCGGTTATTTTGTTTTTCCGCACTCATATCATTACTATGGAAAAAGGAGATTTTTTTTTTCCTAATTTGGAATATTTGAGATAATAATTGGAATGGTAAATGGATAATGGTCAGGCTTGCCTAGCAATGTGTTGGGCGCCATCGCGACCGGGGTTTGGGTCGTGACAGCGAAGGATTACACGCAAACGCGATGAAGAAATTGGTCCTCCTCCAGAATTACTCTACGCGATCGCGTGGAGGAGGGCGCGAACGCAAACAAGAAGAAGGCCAAAGCTACCCGAGTGTGAGGGTAGCATCACGAACGAGAAG
The DNA here is from genome assembly GCA_026770625.1 of Nicotiana glauca. Taxonomy (NCBI): domain Eukaryota; kingdom Viridiplantae; phylum Streptophyta; class Magnoliopsida; order Solanales; family Solanaceae; genus Nicotiana; species Nicotiana glauca. The sequence continues at coordinate 77,483 of MU758726.1, forward strand.
AAGGAAATTCTAGCTGGTCAAGACAAGCCTACGCGGACACGAAGGTCATCTCGCAAACGCGATGAAGGCATACCAGAAGCAGCAACAACAGTTCAAAAATAGGAGGAAATGACCCGTTGAGCATCCGAAGCACAACCGAGGCCCCCTAGACCTCAACCAAACCCACAGACAAATCCCATAACCTCATTCAAACTTGTACCAATCCTTAAACCACCTACAACAACGCCGAAAACTTGAATTAATCAAGGATTTGAGACTAAGAACTTCAAATTTCATCAAAATACGCTTTTGATAAAAAACCTAACCAACATACATCTGAATGACTTGAAATTTTGCACACACAGCCCAAATGACACAACGGAGCTACTGCAACTTCCGGAATTCTATTCCGACCCTCAGATCAAAAACTCACTATCGGACCAGAAACTTCCAACATTCAAACTTCGGCATGTCAAGCCTAAATTAGCTACGGACCTCCAAAATACATTCCGAACATGCACCCAACCTCGAAATCAGCTAACCGAGCTAACGGAACCATCAGATTTCCATTCCGAGGCCGTCTTTATAGTGTTCTGACTACGGACCACTTTTCAACACTTAAGCTCTCATTTAGGAACTAAGTGTACCAAAAATCTCCAAAACCTCAAGCCGAATGTCCCGGCAAACCAAAATAGCAGAAATGAACTTACGAGAAGCAGTTAATAGGGGATCAGGGCATGAATTCTAAAAATGACCGATCGGGTCGCTACAGTCCTGGAGGCACTTAGGACTACTAATCCTAAAAGGGAGGGATATTAGGCTTGTTTGAGGTTTCAAAAGGTAAAACTCTAAGGAGTCATACAAAACACATATTGCATATTGTGGGGAAAGCATATAAACAAGTAGAGGCTTAGGTATACCTCCTTGAACAGAAAAAACATATAATTAGCATGACTTTCACATGCTGTTTAGGTCTGATTAAGTACCAAATATGAGAGAGTTTAAGAGTTGGGGCAGGTTGGTTTATTACATAACTCAGATAGGAAGCCCGACCCAGACCTGCCTGCTGGTTGTACTTATTAATAGAATAGATTCAGTTTATGGTTATTACTTTAAGGTTTGCCTAAGTGTTAAGACGAGATCCTATAGACATGATATCTACTGAATTTAGAAGGTGATAAGACAGTAAAAAACTCGTAATGAATTATTTAGGATCCTATAGGCATGCTGGCTAAAATTCGTTAAGTGAGGAACTTAGATTAAGAGAAGAGAGGCAGAATTAAAAAGATTGATTATAGGTTCTTCAAGTGATACTATATACTATTGTTGATATTACATCTAACATTGACTGAAGCGAATCAGGTTCATTTAAAAACTCCTATAGGCATGTTCGCTAAACGTTGCTGATTTTAGTCACTTATAGACGTAGCATCTGGATGCAGAACATGTTTTAAAACTTATGAACATGATATCTAAATGCAGAACTTACTTTGAAACTTATGAACATGATATCAAAATGCAGAACTTATTTTAAACCTTATAATGAGGTCTAAAATGCAAAACTTGTTTTGAAACTTATGAACATGATATCTAAATGCAGAACTTATTTTGAACCTTATAAGCATGAGGTCTAAAATGCAGAACTTATTTTAAAACTCCTAGGCAGGGTATCCAATTGTTGTTTGAATTATACAGAATTAAAGGACCCTATAGACATTATTTCTAGGTGGTAGTTTCAATGTGCAGAATTATAATACCCTATAGGCATGATTTCTAGGTGGTAGTTTGCATATGCAAAATTATAAAATCCCTATAGGCATTATTTCTACCCTTGCATGCATAGTTACCTACCCCTTTTCAATAGCCGGCCCAAATATTTATTACAACTTATTAAAAACTAAAATTAATAAATTACATCCAAAGTACGAAGAAAATACAATTAGAGGAAGCCTGATTCTTGCTTCCTCTCTGAGTTATGAGATAGACCAATTCAAAGACCATTGATCCAAAGCCTTTCTCCAATTTGAGTGTGTCAGAGTTCCCTAAGAGCCTCAATAGGACTCCAGGTAGTGCTCACACCCAAATTGTATCACCAGAATAGGGACAAGTGCGGTGTAGAAAGGCCAGCCCTCAAGTGTCCAAGTTCAGAAGGAGCTAAATAGGTCCCAAGACAAGGCTCACAAGAGGGGGGCAGAACTTAAGTCTAATAGAGAGTGCAAGTGAAGAAACAAAGTTCTGATGGGATAAAGGAGAGGGAAATAGCCACAAACAAGTTGATAATTTCATACAAAGGGGTTCAAGGGGGTTGATAATTTTATACAAAGGGGTTCAAAGGGGTTGGGAACTTTCAAAGAGCCTATACTTAGGCAGGGGTCAACTCTGGGCATGCACAACAATAAAAGATGCTAGCATGCCTATAAGCCTACCAGAACACATAATAGTAGAGAAACATAGAGGTTAGGATCCCAGGGATCAAGCTTGAATCATGGGCAGTACTATGCAATACTGTCATGAAAGTACCGGGGGGGGGGGGGAATTGTAGCCTTTTTAAATTTCTAGTCGACTACTCTTCAGATCTAATCAACTTATGCAGAGACACCATGCTTAGAACTGTTAGTCCAATCAAAGTGTTAATCACAATAAATAGTAAAGGAACAGAATATAGTATAAGAGCGATAAAGCAAATGACACCAAGAATTGTATACTGGTTCGGAACCAATATGGTATCTTAATCCAGTCTCCTTGGGTTGCAAGGATGTTATCTCTTGAGCTCTTTGTAATTTTTGTTGAGTACAACTTGGGTGATTTTCAACGTTCACCACCAATGTTTACATGGTTGGTTTCACTTGCTCACCAAAAATGACCCTTTGGTTTTCACTCGCTCACCAAAGAAACGAACAATGACACAACCTCTCTGGACACACTGCTTCTCCAATTTTTCTGTCTCTCTTCTCTCTTCTGTGTATACAGTAAATCTACTAAAGCGAATTATAATGCTTACTAAGAGTAAAATAAAGAACTTGCAGTTGGATAGATAATTGTATAGAAGACTGATTCAATCATCAACTCAGTTGCTCTTCAACTTATATTATTGCCTCCAATATGACCGTTGCTGATTTTTCTCCTTAAATGCAGAATATAATGGTCAATGATATATGATGGCTTTCCTTCTCAAGGAAATCTTCTTTGTTCTCCTTTAACAGATTCTTCCTAATCTTGATTCTTTCCCATAAATAAATATTCTTTCCTTGTGTATAAATCCTAAGTAATCTTTTTATTCCATCCAAATTGCGTCTTCTTTTCTTCATAATTGTAAATTTCCTTCAGAGGTTTGCTCCTCTTCTTTTATGGCCGATCTTGGCTCGATGTTTGCCTCTTGACTTATGGAAATAAAATCTTGCTTTGTCTCCTTTTTGTTCTTTCAAGATTGATTTGCTTCTTCTCTTCTTTACATAGATCTTGAAAATATAATTTATTTCCATATCAAAATCTTATAGTGACTTGGCAAATCTTTTCAATAGTCGTGCCTTGAGATAGTAGAAAAACTCAGCACTTCTCTTTCAAACTCGTAGTATATATATCCAAAATTGAATAGGATATCTTCCTTCAAGAATATATAATATTTTTTCTTTTGACTTTGGATCTTGAATATTTTCTTCAATATTAGAAGANAATCTTATAGTGACTTGGCAAATCTTTTCAATAGTCGTGCCTTGAGATAGTAGAAAAACTCAGCACTTCTCTTTCAAACTCGTAGTATATATATCCAAAATTGAATAGGATATCTTCCTTCAAGAATATATAATATTTTTTCTTTTGACTTTGGATCTTGAATATTTTCTTCAATATGAAGATCTCAATATATCTTTGAACTCCTATTATATTAGAGATATTCCGTTCTTGATCTTGGGAAATAATCTCCTTCCATAATATAGATTGCACTACATCCATAATATATTTTCTTTTCATAGAAAGTATATTCTTCTTATATTGAAAATATTTCTTTCTTGATATTGGAAAATAATATATTTTCATAATATAAATTGTACTACAACCATAATATATTTTCTTTTCATAGAAAATATATTCTTCCTTGGTCTTGTAGTTTCTTCCTTCCATAAAATAATAGATTTTCTCCATGATTTTAGCAACTTTTCTTTCAAGATGTTGAAAAGCTTTCCATCCATAAGTTCCATAGATTCTTCTTCTAATATTGTAGTAATCCATTCAATATTTAAAATTCCACTTTCAAATATTATTCTTTCTAGATTAAATCTCTGAAAATAATCTTCCTTGATGAATTCTTCACATGATATTCTCTTTCCCATACTTGTTTGGATCTTTACCAGCATTTTCTTTCCTATACAAGAATAATATTACCACAAGTAAATGCTCCTTGATTAATAGTTATTTTGGTTTGTTATCATCAAAATTAATACGTGAAGCCTTGAAGCTAACAATCTCCCCCGTTTTGATGATGGCAAATCATTAAGTACAAAATAAAAAAATTTAATCAAAGACTTAATTAAAGTACAGTAAAGATCACTTATCTGAAATGTCGAGCTTTCTCTTTCATGCATAGATGTCATGCCACGTAAAGGCTCCCCCTTACTCTAAGCGTTCCTTCGTCATGCTCCACCCGTCTCCATACATTCTACCTTTTTCGAACTGTTGTACACATTATTTTCTCCCCCTTTTGGCATCATCAAAGGGGTGGCATACATACATATATCTTATTTAAAGAAAGGATATAACATATAATCATCCAAAGAGTTAAAAACTATGTAGTAATAATTCTCTTTAACAGTCGTAAGCAGAAAGAATAACCTCACACGATTGGAAGCTTAGCAAAAGAAAACTTACAGGGTACTTGATTTTTCCAAAACATCATTTAGCATATAAGAAGGTATAATCGCACGTAGTCACTTGAATAACTCTAGATGATTTAAAAAGAATAAGAAACTTTTGATATCCTCGCATGTTAAACTTTCAAGAAAAATTTGAGCAAAAACTTAAGACCCTTAGAAAGATTGCAACATATTAATGCATATAAGAGTCAAGAAATGGTCATATATTCATATCACCGAAAAAATTGGATCATATCACCAAATAGAAAGATATGGGATCATTCTTATGAAAGTCGTTATCCTTCTCATGAAATGAGAATATTAAAAATCTCCATCCCATTTTTTATTTCAGTCCACTTTTTTGCCTGCAAGATTTTCATCTGAAAATATTCTACTAGATCAAAGCAATTAGTCTTATATACAGTAATCCATAATCAACCAAAGATCGTTTGCGGCACTATAAGGAGATATTATGGGATCAGGTATACCAAAATATATGTCATAAAAATACAATAGAGAGTCGGTCATACCTTGGTACTTTATTCGATAGTTGGACTTACTAATTTTCTCCTTGCTTCGCATTATTTGGAATGTGAAGATAAAGATAAATTCTCCATTATACTCATTTTCAACCCGATCATCTACTAGAGACTTAAAAATGCTTGACATACTTTTGGTTAGTATACAAAAAAGCACGATCTTGCAAATATATCTTTGGAAAGAATAATCGCCAGACAGTAAACATGAATTTATTTCAAATACTAACCAGCTTTAGTAACGCGAATGCGATTAAAAAAATTTCAATTCCAGAGAGAGGCTAGAGAATAATGTCGTGCAATTTTTAAATCATTTAAAATATTTCAACATGCATACAAAAATACTTTACAAACGTTGTAATAAATACATAAAAATGATATTCTAACAAAACTCTTCAGGAAGAAACAGACCTTCTTGTTGTGAAACCTTGAGCTACAAGTTTTCACATAATTTTCACAACTTTACCAATCTCATCAGGCTTTAGATATCCATGATTGCAGCCCATTTGCTTGATACTGGATTTCCATATTATTTATTTTTTCATCTTTGCTCAACAAATCTTGCATTACTAGAATCCAACATTCAATGCTTCTTCATGACTGTCTAGTTCAGCCAGTATGGATGTGTCGCTAGCAATTTATTTCAAGCTATCCATTGTAAGTTCTCCATCCTTATTCACAATTTGTTTAGAAAAATATTAGTATAAAGAAAAGTTCGCATGATGAGATTTCTCTACAACTAATGAATAAGAAATATGTCAAGAGGCTTACCAAGACAGTTGCAACCAAAGAAAATAAGATACCCAAAAATTAATTTTTCTTCCCTCCTATAACTCAGACAAAGTTTCATTCAAGATAAGATCCAATGAAAATATTAAAGCACGTATGATCCAATGATGATAATTTATGCAAAAGTGATATTTTCTTTTCAAGTCTGCTTTCAACTGAGGCGCCAAACTAAGATGTGAAAGATCATGCTTGTTGCAAGAAAATGTTAGGCAGATACTATTAAAACTCGCATCAATGATCACAACAAATGTGTTATTTTCTTATTAAAAGAATGACATATACGAAAGTAAGGATAATCATCAATAGAAACATATGTATTTACTTTCCAAGCTTTTGGTAAGCATATGCAACAAAAAAATAAAAATAATCAGCACTTCATTTTTCTTCCTTATATATCTCACATAAGGTGTCCTCTAGTATAGATCCAGAATATAAATCAATTAAAGCAAATAATAGAGATACATACCTTTCATCTTAAAGCTTTTGAGTATTACCCAAAATGTTTCATGTGCAGAAGTGGCCTCAAAGTTAGATATTTTTCTTGGTCTTGAGTGAAACATTAGTATTCTTACCAAGAAAGTACTATTACACACATAATTCACTTCAAGAATAATTTAATACGCATATAGGCATGAGTCAAGTTTGTACGATATCAATATAATTATATACTTTCTTATCCTAATATCTTATGCAAATGACATGGCTCATGCAAGATATGTACTCAGGCTATTTAAAGTCTCTAAGTCATGGTTAAAAACTAATACCAAATAAAATAACAATGTGATGTAGCTAGTGGACTCGAAGTGCATATAGATAGTTAATATGCATATATTAGGTTATACTTTACTAAACCAATAGATGAATATATGTAGCGAGAAGAAATTGAATAAACCTTAGTGATACCAGTCACTCTTTTAGATCATACGTCGTATTTCATTCATCCTCTGTGAAAATGTCAAATCTTAAAGCACGTTCCTCGACTAGCCAATACACAAACATCTTTAATCCTTTTTATGGCTGGACTAGAAGTTCCTGCAAAACAAATTAGTTTATTTTTGGTACCCAAACCTTTTCGGGTCCTTCATGGTTAGTAGCTTGTATAATTGGAGATACATGTAACTGTTTAGGTCTCCAAACAAATTTTGATCTATCATTACTTTTGGCATAATTACATGCAAATGCCTTATGTTCAAAATTACCACAGTAGTGACATGTAACAAAATAAGCAGAGTATTTACCAGCAGGTGCCTTAGTCGACTTGTTTGAAGTAGGGCGTCTACTGGTAGATCCCTTGTCAGTCAACTTGGAGTAATTAAGAAAATAAGCCCACTTGTTCAGTCGATCAAAATGGTGACGGGAAGATATGTGCAAATTATTCATTTGTTTACAAAGTTCCACATTTTCTTCTTGAAGTAAGTCATTTTCAACCTGATATTCTTGAAGTAGAATATCTCACTCTTCCTTTTCATTTTTCAACTTGTTATATTCTTCAAGTTGGGTCTCCAGGTTTTTCTTCTCCCATTTAGTCTTCATGAGCTCATTAAGAATTTTTCTCATATCTTCTAAAACCTGTTCTACGATACTTTGAAGTTCATTACATTTATCACAATCACGAAATCTTACCTCACTTGTTTCACTTAGGGCCATGATGCAGTTGCTTGTAGATTCCTCATGATCGTTGTCTGAGATATCTTCATCACTCCAGATACCAAAATATTTTTTTTTTCACTTGTCTCACTTTGTGCCATGAAACAAAGGTTGGCAACTTTATTATGATTTTTATCTGGCATATATTTATCACTTTATACGCTGGAAGATTTTCTCTTTCTATTGTCCTTGGATAGTTTCCTTTTTAGTTCTAGACAGTTGGCTTGGATGTGACCATAATTTCTGTATTTGTAGCACTTTCTATCATTATTTTTCTGCTCACTTATTTCATTACCTTTTATAGAACTTGAATTGACTCTTCCATTTTTATTGCTTTTTCGCACCGTGTTAGAGACAACTCTAGTAAATAATGTAATATCATCTCCATGTTTGTCTCCTTCTTCTTCGGCTTCACTTTCAGACTCAACAATAGTTGATTTAGAAACAAAACTTTTTTCTTCTCTTCATGTCCATGATTTTTGAGATAGGTTAGCTCAAAGGCTATAAGGTCTCCACGAAATTCATCATATGACAGTTTGTCAAGATCTCGTATTCAAGAGCAACAACTTTTGGTTGCCATAAGGTGGGTAAACTTCTTAGAATCTTTCTGACTTGTTCACCACTTTAATATGGTCTTCCAAAGGATTTTTAGATCTCCAACTATTTTGTTAAATCGGCCAACCATGTCTTCAATGGATTTATCTTCCTTCATTTGAAATAACTCATAATGACGAATCAGACGATTTATCCTTGTTTTTTTACTTTACCGGTACCTTCATAGGTAACTTCAAGTTTATCCCACATTTCTTTGGCTGTGTCACAACTTGATATTTTCTCAAATTCTTCTCCGCATATACAATTGTATAATAGATTTTTTGCCTTTGAATTTATCTGCACAATCGCCATATGCTCATCAGTATAATCATCAATTTCAAGGATTTTAGTAGATACCTGTCCTTCTAGTTTCTTTTCTGGTTTGGACTGTATGAGAGGAAAGCCACCCTTCTTGATGATTCACCGTATTTTGACATCATAAGATTTGACTAAAGCTTCCATTCGAATTTTCCAGTGAGTGTAATATTGTCCGTTAAAGTATGGTGGTCTTAATGCAGAAGTCCCTTCTTGGAGTAAGGCTCTGATAACTGTGTGTGCTGACACGATCTTTTCTCACTTGCTGTTAAGCAAAAGTAAAAAATGTGAGACCTGCTATGATACCAATTGAAAGTACAAGGGGAGAGGGGTGATTTGTAGCCTTTTAAATTTCTAGTCGACTACTCTTCAGACCTAGTCGGCTTATGCGGAGATAGCCTACAAAAAAATATTAATCCTTCCGATTTAAATAAGTGTTAATCATAATAAACAGTAAAGAAACTAAATATAGTATAAGAGCGATAAAGTAAATGACACCAGGAAGTTTATGCTGGTTCGGAACCAATGTGGTATTCTAATCCAGTCTCCTTAGGCTGCAAGGATGTTGTCTCTTGAGCTCTTTGTAATTTGTGTTGAGTATAGCTTGGGTGATGTTCAACGTTCAACACCAACATTTATAGGGTTGGTTTTCACCCGCTCACCAACAACGACCCTTCACTCACCAAAGAAATAAACAATGACACAACCTCTCCAGACACACTGCCTCTCCGATTTTTCTGTCTCTCTTCTCTCTTTTGTGTACATAAGAAATCTACTCAAGTGAATTACAATGCTTGTTAAGAGCAGAATAAAGAACTTGTAATTGGATAGAAAATTGTAAAGAAGGCTGCGTCAATCATCTTCTCGGTTGCTCTTCAACTTATATTGTTGCCTCCAATATGACCGTTGCTAATTTTTCTCATTAAATGTAGAATATAATGGTCAATGATATATGATGGCTTTCCTTCTCAAGGAAATCTTCTTTGTGCTCCTTTAATAGATTCTTCCTAATCTTTATTGTTTCCCACAAATAAAAAATATTCTTCCTTGTGTAGTAAATCCCAGGCAATCTTTTTATTCCATCTAAATTGCGTCTTCTTTTCTTCATAATTGTAAATTTCCTTTCAGAGCTTTGCTCCTCTTCCTTTATGGTCAATCTTGGCTCGATGCTCGCCTCTTGACTTATGGAAATAAAATCTCACTTTGTCTCCTCTTTTTTTCTTTCAAGATTGATTTGTTGCCTCCCTTCTTTACATAGATCTCGAAAATATAATTTACTTTCATATCAAAATCTTGTAGTGGCTTGGCAAATCTTTTCAATAGTCTTGCCTTGAGATAGTAGAAAAACCCAGCACTTCTCTTTCAAACTCGTAGTATATATATATATATCCAAAATTGAATAGGATATCTTCCTTAAAAAATATATAATATTTTTCCTTTTGACTTTGGATCTTGAATATTTTCATTAATATGAAGATCTCAATATATCAGTACATAGTAAATCATAGAGATAGGGATTCGAAATTACTGATTCATGAATAAACAAATACACCAAGTCAGAGATAGGGGAATCGAAAGTCTAAGGAAATTTTTCGAATCAACCTAAGAAACAGGGAAATCAGTAAGGCGAAATAAGTAAAGAGTCAATCACTTAACACATGAATGCAATCAAAATTATTCAAGGAGGTTTGAAATCAATCTCCAAATTGAAGGTAATTTCAGAAGGAAATTCAACATATAAAAGAGTATTATAAGTATTAAGCATGCAAGGCTGAATTTAGGGTAAAGAGAAACGTCATACAGTAGAAAACACAGAGTCAGTAGCTAATGAGCATAGTAGTCACATAGGTCGATTTCAGCTACTCAGTAACAGAGAAGAGAAAGTATCAAATAGCATGTTGTCACGACCTAATTCCCGAATCTGGTCGTGACGGTGCCTCTCGTGAAGACAAGGCCAGCCAGACCAAACAGAACACCTCTTTTAAACAGTTAAATACCATAAGCAGTTGTTAAACATGATATAATAGCCATAATTTGCGGAAATAATGATAACAATAGAAGAAAATATCCCAACACAGCCCAAACAGGGGTGTCACAAGTCATGAGCACTAATAAGCCTGATACCAGTCTACTAAACACTAAATCAGACACAATAGCACTAAGAACGTGAAAATGACACGATAATAAAGGCACAGGGGTTGCGGACGCCAACAGCTACCTCGAAGTCTTCGAATCACTGACTGGACTTGGAGGATCGGCACTCAGGAGCGGACTCTGCGATGCCTGAATCTGCACACATGGTGCAGGAGTAATGTGATTACTCTGACCCAGTGAGTAATAATTATAAATATGGCTAAAAGCATAAAAACACGTAAAGGAAAAAAGCAATTCTATACCAAAGAAGTAAAATCACTTAAGTTGTAAACCACTGAAGAAGTCAAATGAAATCCCTTTAAAAAAAAGTAAAACAGGTAATTTAGCAGGTAAATAACAAGTAGAAATCCGCCCCTCGAGCACAATATCAATCACTCGAAATAGTATCAGCCCCTCGAGCTCACTCTCATCACTTAACACTCATTCTCAGCACTCGGCTCACATAGCTCTCATAATAACAGAAATCTGAATAACCATTGAGGCGTGCAGCCCGATCCGTACATCGCTGTAGTGCGCAGCCCGATCCATATTGATAGTCAACTACGCTCACTAGGCGTGTGCAGACTCCGAAGGGGCTCCGAAAGCCCAAGCACTATATTGCTGCGACTCGTAACCTGATCCATATAAGTATTGTTGCGGTGTGAATCCCGATCAATAACATATATAATATCCTCACTGTTGGGTTCTCAAACCCTCTCAGTCATTAATCTCATAGCCTTTCAGGCACAATAATAGAAAGTAGGGATCTCAGCCCACAAATTCCTCTCTTTTAGGATTAGAATGATAAGTCGGCTCAAATCGTTTAAAATAGGTAGAGATATGACTAAGGATATGATTTTTAACAAGTAAAGTGAGGAAAATCAATCAAATCCTCGAAGGGTTCAAATAGTTGGCACAAAGCCTCAAATATGGCAATCTCCCAAATCATGATGATAACAAATAAGTTTCAGTCAAATACGTGGTAAAATCATCAATTGGGACAGACCAAGTCACAATGCCCAGTAGTAGAAGATCCCACGCTCATCATACAGCGCGTGTCTCACTTCAATATAGCACTATGATGTGCAATCCGAGGTTTCAAACCCTCGGGACATAATTTACAATCATTACTCACCTCGAACCGGCTACACCTCTAGCTCACGATGCTTTTTCCCCTCAAATCAGCCTCCACGCACGTCGAATCTATCCAAAATTGTAACGAATACGTCACAATATGCTAAGGGAACAAAGCCCAAGCGAAAACAATCGAAAAATATCAAAAATCCCGAAATTTGCAAAACCCAAGCCCCGGGCCCACTTCTCGAAACTCAAATTTTTTTACATCAATGGGTTCCTTATCACTCCACGAGTCTATGCATATAAAGAAAACTGAAATCGGAGTCCAAATGACCCCTCAAATCCCAGATTAAAAATCCAAAATTCCAAGCCCTAGTTCTTCCATTTTTGTTCAAGTTTTCCATGAATTTCTATATAGATTTCACAATAAAGTCATGTTTTTGGTTCATAAATCTTACCTCCAGTCAATTCTCCTTGAATCCCTCTTCAATCTCCCTTAAAGAGCTCTCAAAATACTTAGCTATGGAAGAAAAATGGCTCAAAATTGCGAATGAAATATTTTATTAACTTTCTGCCCAGTTCTGGTATTCCTTCATCGCGATCACGACCCAAGCCTCACGATCGCGAAGAGAAAAAATTCCAAGGCTCCAAAATGCACTATGCAAACGCGATACCTACTATGCGAACACCATGCCTTATTTTTCCAGACCTACGCGAACGCGAACCTGATGATGCGAACGCGAAGAACTAATCCACTGGACCCCCAAAGACTTATATGCGAATGCGAACCACTGCATGTGAACGTGAAGCACAAGGTCAAGGCCCTCCGCAAATGCGAGATCTCAAACGCGAACGCGAAGTCCAAACTCAGGCCAACCCAAATTCCTTTTAAACGATCGCGATGGACCTCATGCGATCGCGAAGGCTAAAATCATCTGCAACAGCTGTTGAAATTTCTGAAACTTCTCTACAGAGAAAATGGTCCGATTGACCCCTCGAAACTCACCCGAGGCTCCCAGAATATCAACCCAAAGCACCAAAACATCCTAAAACCTCATTTAAACTTGTTCTGATCATCAAAATACCTATAATAACACCAAAACCATCAATTCACATCGAATTCAAGCCTAAGTTTTCTAAAAACTTCCAAAACACGCTTTTGATAAAAAATCCAACCAAACCACGTCCGAATGACCTGAAATTTTACACACACATCCCAAATGACATAACAAAGATACAACATATCGGAATTCCATACGACCCTCGGATCAAATTCTCACCCAACAACCGGAATTCGCAAAAATACTAACTTCGCCAATTCAAGCCTAATTTTACACTGGACCTCTAAAACCAATTACGATCACACTCCTAAGTCATAAATCACCTCCCGAAGCTAACCGAAACATCGAAATTCACATCCGAGCCCTCTAACACATAAGTTAAAATACGGTTGACTTTTCTAACATAGATCTTCTTAATAGAGACTAAGTGTCTTATTTCTTACCAAATCCACTCCGAACGCAAACCAACCAACTCGATCACATAAAACACAGATAACGAAGTATAAAAAAGCAAAAATAGGGAAAACGGAGTGGTAACTCATGAGATGACTGGCCGAGTCATCACATCCTCCCCAACTTAAACAAACGTTCGTCCTCAAACGAGTCAAGAAACATACCTGAAGCCTCAAATATGTGAGGATATATGCTCTGCATCTCCCGCTCGGTCTCCCAGGTAGCCTCTTCCATGGTCTGACCTCTCCACTACACTTTCACTAAAGCTATAACTTAGACCTCAAACTTCCAAACCTGACGACATAAAATAGCTACTAGCTCCACATCAAAGGTCAAATCATCATCCAACTGAACCGTGCTAAAGTCCAAAACATGAGACGGATCCCGAATATACTTTCGGAGCATAGAAATATGTAATACCGGATGCACAGTCGATACGCTGGGTGGCAAAGCAAGCATATAAGCCATCTCACCAATCCTCCGAAGCACCTCAAAAGGCCCAATGATTTGCGGGATCAACTTTCCTTTCTTTCCAAATCTCATAACACCCTTCATGGGCGAAACCTTCAGCAAGACCTTCTCACCAACCATATAGGACACATCTCGAAACTTCTAGTCCGCATCACTCTTTTGTCGCGACTGCACTGCACGAAGCCTCTCCTGAATCACCTTCACGTTCTCTATGGCATCATGAACCAAATCTGTCCCTAACAGCCTAGCCTCACCAGGCTCAGACAAAACAACTGGAGATCTACACTGCATCCCATACAAAGCTTCATACGGAGCCATCTGAATGCTCGATTGGTAGCTATTGTTGTAAGTGAACTCTGCAAGCGGTAGTAACTCATCCCATGACCCTCCAAAATCAATAACATAAGCACGCAACATGTCCTCAAATATCTGAATAGTATGCTCGGACTGCCCGTCTGTCTGAGGATGAAATGTTGTGCTCAACTCCACCTGAGTACCCAACTCTCTCTGCACGGCTCTCCAAAACTACAAAGTAAACTGAGTACCTCTATCTGAGATGATAGAAACCAAAACACGATGCTACCGAACAATCTCCCGGATATAAATCCTTGCCAAACGCTCTAAAGAATAGGTAGTACACACAGGAATGAAGTACGAGAACTTGGTCAGCTTGTCTACAATCACTCAAATAGCATCGAACTTCTTCAAAGTCCGAGGAAGTTCAACAACAAAATCCATAGTGATCCTCTCCCACTTCCACTCAGGAATAACCATCTGCTGAAGCAAGCCACCCGGTCTCTGATGCTCATATTTCACCTGCTGACAATTGAGACACCGAGCTACAAACCCCATAATATCTTTCTTCATTTTTCTCCACCAATAGTGCTGCCTCAAATCCTGATACATCTTCACGGCACCCGAATAAATAGAATACCGCGAGTTATTGGCCTCTTCCAGAATCAACTCTCTAAGTCCATCCATATTGGGCACACAGATCCGTATCTGCATCCTCGTACCATCATCACCAATAGTCACATCTCTGGCATCATCATGCTGAAATCTGTCCTTAAGGACAAGCAAATGCGGATCATCATACTGGCACTCTCTGATGCGATCATATAAAGAATACGGAGATACCACACAAGCCAATACCCGACTGGGCTAAGAAATATCTAACCTCACGAACCGATTGGCCAAAGCCTGAACATCTACCGCAAGAGGTCTCTCCCTAACTGGAATATATGCCAAACTCCCTATACTCACTGCCTTCCGACTCAAAGCATCGGCCACTACATTGGCCTTTCCCGGATGATACAATATGTTGATATCATAATCCTTAAGAAATTCTAACTATCTCCGCTGCCTCAAATTAAGATCCTTTTGCTTGAACAAATGCTAAAGACTGCGATGATCAGTGAATACCTCACAAGATATGCCATACAAGTAATGCCTCCAAATCTTCAATGCATAAACTATGGTAGCCAACTCCAAATCATGAACAGGGTAGTTCTTCTCATGGGGCTTCAACTGACGAGAAGCATAAGTAATAACTCTACCCTCCTGCATCAATACACATCCAATCCCAACTCTCGAAGCATCATAATATATGGTATATGAACGTGAAGCTAATGAAAAAACCAACATTGGAGCTATGGTCAAGGCTATATTGAGCTTCTGAAAGCTCTCCTCACACTCGTCCGACCATACAAATGGAGCACCCTTCTGAGTCAACTTGGTCAAGGGCGATGCAATGGATGAGAGTCCATGAACAAACCGACGATAATAGCCTGCCAATCCAAGAAAGCTACGAATCTCTGTGGCTGAGGACGGTCTATACCAATTCAGAACCACCTCTATCTTCTTTAAATCAACATGAATACCCTCGCTGGAAACCACGTGCCCTAAGAAAGCCACTGAACTAAGCCAAAACTCACACTTGGAGAATTTTGCATAAAGTTTCTCCCCCCTCAATCTCTGCTATACAAATCAAAAATGCTCTGCGTGCTCCTCCTGACTATGCGAGTACACCAGAACATTATTAATGAATACCATAACGAACGAATCCAGATAAGGCCAAAATACACTGTTCATCAAATGCATGAACGCTGCTGGGGCATTGGTCAGCCCGGAAGACATAACAAAAAACTCATAATGACCATATCTAGTCATGAAAGTGGTCTTAAGAATATCTAAATCCCTGATCTTCAACTGGTGATAACCCGAACAGAGATCAATCTTAGAGAACACCCTCTCTCCCTGAAGTTGGTCAAATAGATCATCAATGAGAGACAAAGGATACTTGTTCTTAATTGTTACCTTGTTCAATTGCCTATAATCGATGCACATTCTCATTGTGCCATCCTTCTTCTTCACAAACATAACC
Organism: Nicotiana glauca; assembly: GCA_026770625.1. Classification (NCBI taxonomy): domain Eukaryota; kingdom Viridiplantae; phylum Streptophyta; class Magnoliopsida; order Solanales; family Solanaceae; genus Nicotiana; species Nicotiana glauca. The sequence goes on from MU758726.1 coordinate 93,768, forward strand.
GGCCCACCCCAAGGTGATATACTAGGCCGAATGAACCCCTTATCTAGCAGTTCCTGAAGTTGCTCCTTCAATTCTTTCAACTCTACTGGTGCCATACGATACGACAGAATAGAAATGGGTTGAGTGCCCGACACCAGGTCAATACCAAAGTCAATATCCCTATCTGGTGGCATGACCGACAGGTCTACAGGAAATACGTCAGGGAAGTCCCTCACAACTGGGACATAATCAATATTGGGAGCCTTAGCTCCAACATCCCTCACAAAGGTAAGATATGAGAGACAACCCTTCCCAACCATATGTTGGGCCTTTAAGAAAAGGATCACTCTACTCGAAACATAATCAGTCACACCACACCACTCGATTCACGGTACAAATTGGCATAGCCAAAGTGACTGTCTTGGCATGACAGTCTAGAATGGAACGACATAGAGATAACAAATAAATGCCCAAAATGACATCAAAATCCTCCGTGCTCAATAGCAATAGATCCACTCGGGTCTCCAGACCCCCAATAGTCACCACACATGACCGGTACACACGGTCTACAACAATAGTATCGCCCACTGGGGTAGATACATGAACAGGTAAAGCAAGAAACTCCTAGGGCGTACCCAAATAATGAGCAAAATACGAGGACACACAAGAACATGTGGAACCAGGATCAAATAATACAGAGGCATCTCTGTGGCAGACTGAAACAATACCTGTAATGACAGTATATGAAGCAATAGCATTTGTCCTGCTTGGAATAACATAGAAACGAGCCTGGCCACTGCCTGATCGACCTCCCTTCTGGGAAGACCCCTGGCTGCCTGACCTCCACCCCTAGTTAGGTGGGTGGGTGGGTGGTGAAGTAACTGGAGCAGAAGTCGAGGGTTGACCCCCTCTGCTAAAGCTGACCATCACGAAGTCGAGGGCACTGCCTCCTCATATATCCAAACTCTCCGCACTCATAACAACTCCCAGGTGCTGGGGAAGGGGACTGAGGGGAACCTCTCACACCGGAGTAACTAGCTGATGCACTCGGCATAGAAGTAACCTAAGCTGACGGGGCACGAGATGAACTCTGGGCTGGAAGGGCGCTGAGTGAAGGCTGACCCTGCTGAGAACCATGATAACCATGACCTGAAGATGCCCCATGATACTCTAGACGGGCTGACTGAGCAGGCCTGAAAGAACGACCTCTACCATGCTGGAACTGGCCCTTCGAAGGAGCACCACTGTAACTACCCGATTCTCGAGGCCTCTTGGCCTCCCTCTCCTCTCGATCCTAACGGAAAACTATCTCAATCTCACGAGCAATATCAACCACCTCCTTGAATGTAGCACCCAACACTCTCTCTTTGGTCATAAGAATACGGAAATGGTAGTTAAGGCCATTAACAAATCTCCTGATCTTCTCACGATTAGTCGGAACCATCCACATAGCATGACGAGACAACTCTAAAAACCTCATCTCATACTAGGACACGGTTATATCTCCCTACTTCAACCACTCAAACTGCCTGCACAGCTCCTCTCTGCGGGATTGCAGCACATACTTCTCCAAGAAGAGAGTGGAGAACTCCTGCCAAGTAAGGGGCGCTGCACCAACCGGCCTACGCCGCTCATATGCCTCACACCAAGTGAAGGCAGCCCCAGTAAACTGAAAGGTGGTAAATGCTACACCACTGGACTCAAGAATCCCTATCGTACGGAGCATCCGCTGACATTTATCCAGAAAACCCTGCGCATCCTCGCCCTCAGCACCACTAAATGAAGGAGGCTGGAGTCTACCAAACCTCTTAAGATGATGCTGCTCATCATCCGGCATAATTGGTACAATGAACTCCTGATCTAGTACAACCGGCTGGGCTGGAGGTGCCTCCGGCGTCTGTAGTCCCTGCGCTACCTGCTAAGGTGTGCGAGCAGCGGGGGTCAGATTGCCTCTCCCGGCCTTTGAAGTAGTTGCTGTTGTGGTGACTAAAATGCCTGAGCCAGGCCAGTGCAAACTGTCAAGAGCTGAGCCAAGGCCCCCTGTAGACCCAGGATCACGATGGGAACAGCAGGTGCCTGAACTGGTGCTGCTGGAGCCTGATCTAGAGCGGGGGTAGCTGGTGGATCAACATGTATTGCTCTTATTGCTCTGCCTCTGCCATGACCATGACTGCGTCTGTGGCCTCTAGTGGCCTCAGTGGGTGGCACTGGTGGTCGTCCACCCCGTCCGGTAGCTCGCGTCCTCACCATCTATGAAAGAATAGAATAATAGAAGTTTAGTACTCAGATCAACAAGTTCGCACGATAAGAATTTCAAGAATATGAAGTTTTTCTAAAGGTTCTGTAGCCTCTCGAGGATAAATATAGACATCTCCGTACCTATCTGTGAGACTCTACTAAACCCACTCATGACTCGTGAGACCTAGTAACCTAGGCTCTGATACCAACTTGTCATACCCCAATTCCCAAACCCGATCGTGATGGCGCCTGTCGTGAAGACAAGCCCAGCCAGATCAAACAGAACACCTCTTTTAAATAGCTAAATACCATAAGCTGTTGTTAAACATGATATAATAGGCATAGTTTGCAAAAATAATGATAACAATAGAAGAAACCATCCCGACATAGCCCAAACCAGTGTACCAAATCATGAGTACTAATAAGCTTGATACCAGTCTACTGAACAGTAAATCCGATACAATAGTTCTAAGAACATCAAAATGATAAGATAAGGGAGGCACGGGGGCTGCGGATGCCAACAGCTACCTCGTAGTCTCCGAATCACTACCTGGACTGGGAGGATCGGTACTCAGGAGCGGACTCTGCGATGCCTAAATTTGCACACATAGTGCACGGAGTAATGTGAGTACTCTGACCCAATGAGTAATAATTATAAATAATGGCTGAAAGCATGAAAACACGTAAAGGCACAAAGCAATTCTATACCAAAGCATTAAAAACACTTAAGCAATAAACTAGTGAAGAAGTCAAATGAAATCCCTTTAAAACAAGTAAAACAGGTAATTTAGAAGGTAAATAACAAGTAGAAATCCTCACCTCGAGCATAGTATCAATAAATCGGAACAGTATCAGCCCCTCGAGCTCACACTCATCTCTTAGCACTCATTCTCAGCACTCGGCTCATATATCTCTCATAATAACAGAAATCTGAATAACAACTGCGGTGTGTAGCCCAATCCGTACATCGCTACGGCGTGTAGCCCGATCCATATAGATAGTCTATTGCGCTCATTGGGGGTGTGCAAACTCCGAAGGGGCTCCTACAGCCCAAGCGCTATATTGCTTCGATACGCAGCCCGATCCATATAAGTATTGCTGCGGCGTGCAGCCCGATCTATAACATATATAATATCCTCACCGTTGGGTTCTCAACCCCTCTCAGTTATTAACCTTTCTCGGGCACAATAACAGATGGTAGGGATCTCAGCCCACAAATTCCTCTCTTTTAGGATTAGAATGATAAAGCTGGCTCAAAAAGTTTAAAATATATAGAGACATGACTGAGGATATGATTTTTAACAAGTAAAGTGAGGAAAATTAGTCAAATCCCCAAGAGGTTCAAATAGTTGGCACGAAGCCTCAAATATGGCAATCAACCCAAATCATGATGATAACAAATAAGTTTCAGTCAAATACATGGTAAAATCATCAATTGGGACGGACCAAGTCACAATGCCCAGTAGTAAAAGACCCCACGCTCATCATACAGCGCGTGTCTCACTTCAATATAGCACTATGATGTGCAATCCGAGGTTTCAAACCCTCGGGACATAATTTACAATCATTACTCACCTCGAACCGGCTATAGCTCTAGCTCACGACGCTTTTTCCCCTCAAATCGGCCTCCACGCACGTCGAATCTATCCAAAATCGAAACGAATACGTCACAATATGCTAAGGGAACAAAGCCCAAGCGAAAACAATCGAAAAATATCAAAAATCCCGAAATTTGCAAAATCCAAGCCCCGGGCCCACTTCTCGAAACTCGAAAATTTTTACATCAACGGGTTCCTTATCACTCCACGAGTCTATGCATATAAAGAAAACTGAAATCGGAGTACAAATGACCCCTCAAATCCCAGATAAAAAATCCAAAATTCCAAGCCCTAGTTCTTCCATTTTTGTTCAAGTTTTCCATGAATTTCTAGATAGATTTCACAATAAAGTCATGTTTTTGGTTCATAAATCTTACCTCCAGTCAATTCTCCTTGAATCCATCTTTAATCTCCCTTAAAGAGCTCTCAAAATACTAAGCTATGGAAGAAAAATGGCTCAAAATTGCGAATGAAATATTTTATTAACTTTCTGCCCAGTTCTGGTATTCCTTCATCGCGATCACGGCCCAAGCCTCACGATCGCGAAGAGAAAAAATTCCAAGGCTCCAAAATGCACAATGCAAACGCGATACCTACTATGCGAACGCGATGCCTTATTTTTTCAGATCTACGCGAACACGAACCTGATGATGCGAACGCAAAGAACTAATCCACTGGACCCCCAAAGACTTATATGTGAATGCGAACCACTGCATGTGAACGCAAATCACAAGGTCAAGGCCCTCTGCAAATGCGAGACCTCAAACGCGAACGTGAATTCCAAACTCAGGCCAACCCAAATTCCTTTTAAACGATTGCGATGAACCTCATGCGATCGCGAAGGCTAAAATCATCTGCAACAGCTATTAAAATTTTTGAAACTTCTCTACAGAGAAAATGGTCCGATTGACCCCTCGAAACTCACCCGAGGCCCCCGAAACATCAACCCAAAGCACCAAAACATCCTAAAATCTCATTTAAACTTGTTCCGATCATCAAAATACCTAAAATAACACCAAAACCATCAATTAACATCGAATTCAAGCCTAAGTTTTCTAAAAACTTCCAAAACACACTTTTGATAAAAAATCCAACCAAACCACGTCCGAATGACCTGAAATTTTGCACACACATCCCAAATGACATAAAAAAGATACAACATATCGGAATTCCATATGACCCTCGGATCAAATTCTCACCTAACAACCGAAATTCGCAAAAATACTAACTTCGCCAATTCAAGCCTAATTTTACACCGGACCTCCAAAACCAATTCCGATCACACTCCTAAGTAATAAATCACCTCCCGAAGCTAACCGAAACATCAAAATTCACATCCGAGCCCTCTAACACATAAGTTAACATCCGGTTGACTTTTCTAACATAGATCTTCTTAATAGAGACTAAGTGTCTCATTTCTTACCAAATCCACTCCGAACGCAAACCAACCAACTCGATCATATAAAACACAGATAACGAAGCATAAAAAAGCAAAATTAGGGAAAATGGAGTGGTAACTCATGAGATGACTAGCCGAGTCATCACATCCTCCCCAACTTAAACAAACGTTCGTCCTCAAACGAGTCAAGAAACATACCTGAAGCCTCAAATATGTCAGGATATCTACTATGCATCTCCCGCTCGGTCTCCCAGGTAGCCTCTTCCACGGTCTAACCTCTCCACTATACTTTCACTAAAGCTATAACCTTAGACCTCAAACTTTCAAACCTGACGACATAAAATAGCTACTGGCTCCACATCAAAGGTCAAATCATCATCCAACTGAACTGTGCTAAAGTCCAAAACATGAGACGGATCCCCAATGTACTTTCGGAGCATAGAAACATGTAATACCTGATGCACAGTCGATAAGCTGGGTGGCAAAGCAAGCATATAAGCCACCTCACCAATCCTCCGAAGCACCTCAAAAGGCCCAATGAACTGCGGGCTCAACTTCCCTTTCTTTCCAAATCTCATAACACCCTTCATGGGTGAAACCTTCAGCAAGACCTTCTCACCGACCATATAGGACACATCTCGAAACTTCCAGTCTGCATAACTCTTCTGTCGCGACTGCACTGTACGAAGCCTCTCCTGAATCACCTTCACGTTCTCTATGGCATCATGAACCAAATCTGTCCCTAACAGCCTAGCCTCACCGGGCTCGGACAAACCAACTGGAGGTCTACGCTGCCTCCCATACAAAGCTTCATACGGAGCCATCTGAATGCTCGATTGGTAGCTATTGTTGTAAGTGAACTCTGCAAGCGGTAGTAACTCATCCTATGAACCTCCGAAATCAATAACATAAGCACGCAACATGTCCTCAAATATCTTAATAGTATTCTCGGACTGCCCGTCTGTCTGAGGATGAAATGTTGTGCTCAACTCCACCTGAGTACCCAACTCTCTCTGCACGGCTCTCCAAAACTACAAAGTAAACTGAGTACCTCTATCTGAGATGATAGAAACCAGAACACCATACTACCGAACAATCTCCCGGATATAAATCCTTGCCAACCGCTCTAAAGAATAGGTAGTACACACAGGAATGAAGTACGAGAACTTGGTCAGCTTGTCTACAATCACTCAAATAGCATCGAACTTCTTCAATGTCCGAGGAAGTTCAACAACAAAATCCATAGTGATCCTCTCCCACTTCAACTCAGGAATAACCATCTGCTGAAGCAAGCCACCCGGTCTCTGATGCTCATATTTCACCTGCTGACAATTGAGACATCGAGCTACAAACCCCACAATATCTTTCTTCATTCTTCTCTACCAATAGTGCTGCCACCAAGGCCCTCCGCGAATGCGAGACCTCAAATGCGATCGCGATGGACCTCACACGATCGCGAAGGCTAAAATCATCTGCAAAAACTGTTGAAATTTCTTCAACTCTCAACATAGAAAATGGTCTGATTGACCTCCCGAAACTCACCCGAGGCTCCCGGGACCTCTACCAAAAGCACCAACACATCCTAAAACCTCATTCAAACTTGTTCCGATCATCAAAACACCTCATATAACACCAAAACCATCAATGCACATCGAATTCAAGCCTAAGTTTTCTAAAAACTTCTGAAACACGCTTTTGATAAAAAACCAACCAAACCACGACCAAATGACCTGAAATTTTGCACACACATTCCAGATGACATAATAAAGCTGCAGCAACTCTCGAAATTCCATTACGACCCTCGGATCAAATTCTCACCTAACAATCGGAATTCGCCAAAATACTAACTTTTCCAATTCAAGCCTAATTCTACACCAGACCTCCAAAACCAATTTTGATCACACTCCTAAGTCGTAAATCACCTCCTGAAGCTAACCGAACCATCAAAACTAACATCCGACCCTCAAATACATAATTTAACATCCAGTTGACTTTTCCAACCTAAACCTACTTAAAAGAGACTGTGTCTCATTTCTTATCAAATCTACTCCGAACGCAAAAAAAAAAATCGATCACATAAAATACGGATAACGAAGCATAAAGAAGCAGAAATGGGGAAAACAGAGTGGTAACTCATGAGACGAGTGGCCGGGTCATCACACATGCCAAAGGGTCAAGTAAAAGACTTTATAAAGTTTAGCAGGAAATCAGAATCATATAAAGAAACAAAAGATTTAGAAATTCAATCGAGCAACAGATGAAGCCACTTCAGAAACTCGAATAGGTCCGCGGGCCGGGCTTAGAGCGCGTGAAACTCATCACTACCTCGTAAGGGCGTTGAGACCATAGCATGTTACACAAAAGCGCCGCAAAAGAATTAGGGTTTCAAAACCCATCGAATTCGGGGCATGATTAACAAGTAAATCACATAGCAAACAATTTCGAAACTCGAATGAATCCCAAAATCTAGGGTTTTCACCATTAATCGAGTATAGAGATGAAAATAAGTAAATCAGGCAAAGGATATTAACAAATAAATTCAGAAGTCTCAAAGAGGACTAAGACTTTTAACATGCATACTCTAGTAGAAGAACAACATGAAAAACGCAGTAGAACATGTTAAAAATCAAAAAAGCTTTGAAAATGACTTAACAGAACCCTAAATCGGAAAAAGGTAAAGGGGTTTTGATGGTAAAGCTTTGAAAGAAACTTTGAGAAAACATTTAAAAGCTTAGAGAAAACACAGATCTACAACGGATCTAAAAGAATCAGAAGAACCTCGAAGGTTAGGGTTTCAGAAGAACCGAGATGGTGAGAACGGCTTGGAAAATCATTGATCTAAGCGAGAGAAGCCAAGAGTCGGGATTAAATAGGCATGGATGGCCAGAGCAAGGTCAAAGATAACTGGAAATAGCCACAGAACTGAAAGCTTCCGAGGTCTGGACCAAGCTTCTTCACGGTTTGGTCTTGAAAACATGATAATCAGGCAGGTAGATGTCATGTGAGGCATGTACATGCCTTCAATGTCTTCTGAAGCCATGGATTTGGTCAATTTGGGTGGTGGTTGGAGATGGCGATTAGGTTTGAGAGGGAGCTTGAGAGAGAATTGGGGAGAAGGGGGGATTCAAAGGCGGCTACAGACGGGAAAATAGATAGGGTTTGGGGGGTAATGGGGAATTAAAAAGGAAAGGTTAAATGGTGGTCGTTGATCTTTTTGATCAATGGCTTGGATTGAATGGGGATCCGGGCGGGTTATTTTAAAAGGGTCGTGGGTCGGGTAGTTTAGGATTTGGGCTGGGTAATTGGGTTTTAGAATTGGGTTTAATTGGGGTGCCAAATCAGGCTAAAATTGAAAATGCAAATGGGCTAACATTTAAATAGCCATTTTCCTCTTATTAATTTTATAAAAAATAGTAAAATAATTTTTAGAGTTAATTTTATAACTATAAATAAAATTAAATCTTAAAAGAAGATAATATTGTAATTATATGTAATTTAGCTTTAAAAATACAAATAAATTTATAAAAATAGGCAAAAATTATGTTAGCTATAGTTTAGTATAAATATGAGAATCCAATAAATGAATCTTCAAAAATGATAATTTTGGAAGTAATTATTGGATTTTTTCTGATAAAATAGGGCGATAAATTGATTAAAAAATCTTTAAAAAAAATAGTAAAACATTAGGACAAACTTATATATTCATATACATACTATTTTGAAGGTATTTTTCATATTAAAATATATAAGGATAAATTGGGTATCAATAATAATTTTACTGCAAATAGGCCTTTCCGAATTTAAGGGTAATAAATTGGAAGAGCGCAACCACTCATCAAGCGTTTGCTGTAGGATTTGATACGCATGAGTGCAATATGATGTGGAGTATGATATATGCAACAATAACAGCATGTTGTCAATTATTTGCACGTAAGAAAATAATATATGCAATATTTAAATAATTGAAAGACAATTACAGAAGAAGAAAACAAAGAGACAAGTCAGTTTCAAGAAAATAAGAAAATCATAAATGCTTAAAAAATAAACCGTTAAAATTCAAATAAGGGGAAAGGATACGTAGGATAGAGCATGCTTATACTGATTCATAAAAATAAGTTCGTTATGGTAAGAGCCTAAAAGCATCCCCAGTAGAGTCACCATGCTGTCGCGCCTCCTTTTTTCCTCCTCGCGGAGAACGTCTGGGTTTCAACATTTCATGGGGAAAAACTCTTTTCCTTTTGGGAAATGGTATTTGAAGAGTCGCCACCTAACGGACTATGGTGCATTAGGGCACCTTGAGCAATTAACTCATAGACTAGTTTGCATTACCAGAGATTAGGGTAAGGGCTCGAAATAACCTCGAGGGGAAGGTGTTAGGCACCCCTCGTAGTCCACAACGATGGGTCCTGGCCGAACTTATATGAATCAATCATTTGAACAAGTAAACAATTTTAACACGTATTTGCAAGTAAAGGCATGTTTTGACATTTTAAGCACATATATAATTCAAGTAATGAAATAAGGGAAAATATTTGAACAAGTTACACGTATATAAAGAAAAGTAAATTCATTTAAACAACGACAGTTGGGAAAGGGGGTCCTAGGTTGGTTAGCCTACAGGATTATATCCACAAAATGCCCGGTAATCACTCATCAATGAGGGGATACACGTGACATTAGCGCATAGTCATCATATCCTTGCTACCCAATTCCCCCCCCCCCTTAGTCATAGGCTAAAGCGTTATAGTTACCTTGAAAGATAACTAATGTGTGCTCTACTCATCCCTTCCTTGTGGCCCTGAAGGTATTTAGGACCTCTAATTTAGGTAGTTCTAGACCATTCTAATTTGTTTAAAGGAGAAAAGTCTAAGCGTCAACCAAAACAATTAGGAGTGCATTTAAAAGGGGGAACAATTAAAGGCTCACATTTTACCTCCACAAGCATAACAAATAAGTGCATGTCTCAAACAAATGTTTCAGGTATATAAGAGAGAAACCTTAAAACATGATATCTAGGCAAGCAGAGAGTATACAGTATTGAATTAGGACCAAAGTGTCAAAGACATATTTAGCTTGCCTACTAATTTTAGACCTATTGAATATGAGCAATCTCAAATAACGAAACACAATTTTTGTAACGACCCGGCCGATCGTTTTCAAAATTTATGCCCTGATTCCCCATTAACTGCTCCCCTAAGTTCTTTTTTGCTATTTTGGTTTGCCGGGACATTCGGTGTTAGGAGTCGGAGTGTTCTGGGACACTTAGTCCCTAAATGAGAGCTTAACAGTTAAAAAATGGTTCGTATTTGGAACAGTGTGAAGATGACCTCAGAATGGAAATCTGATGGTTTTGTTAGCTCCGTTAGGAGATTTCAGGGTTGGGAGTGTGTTCGGAATGTATTTTGGGGGTACGTAGCTCATTTAGGCTTGAAATGCCGAAGTTTGAATTTTTAAAGTTTCCGGTCCCATAGTGAGTTTTTGATCCGAGGGTCGGATTTGAATTCTGGAAGTTTCTGTAGCTCTATCATGTCATTTGGGACGTGCGTGCAAAATTTTAGGTCATTCGGGCGAGATTTAGTTAGGTTTTTTATCGAAAGCGTGTTTTTTTGGAATTTAAAGTTCTTAGGCTTGAATCATTGATTTAATTGGATTTCCGGTGTTGTTTTAGGTGTTTTAAAGATTGGTACAAGTTTTAATGAGGTATTAGGTGGTATTGGTGCTTTTAGTTGAGGTCCCGGGGGCCTTGGGTGTGTTTCGGATGCTCAACGGGCAAGTTATGGAGTTGGAAGGAAAAATATTTGCAGTAGGCTTCTGGTATTTTTGCTTCTACGTCTTGGGAACCGCAGAAGCGGCTAGGCAGCTGCAGAAGCGAGGTGTGGGCTCAAGGTCAGGTCCGCCGAAGCGGACGAAATTCCGCAGAAGCGGTATCACTTCAGCGATCCATAGACCGCATAAGCGGAAATGGGATGGTAAGTGGAAGCCGCAGAAGCAGCACTTTGTCCGCATATGCGGGACCGCAAAAGCGGTTCCTCATCCGTAGAAGCAGAAATGTCTGGGTAGAAATAGAAAAATTTCGAGGGTTTAATTTCATAAGTTTGAAAATCTATTAAGAGCTCGAGAGAAGGCGATTTCGAGTGGGTTTTGAAAGGAAAATCATCGGGTAACGTTTCTTTGATGCTTTTTCATTATATTTCATCATTATATAGCTAAATACATCATTGGAATTCGAATTTAGGACCAAAATATGGTTAATTTGGGGTAAAAGTTCATAGACCAAACTTTGGGATTTTGAGGGGGCATTTGACCTCCGATTTGGGAGATTTTTATATGGTTAGACTCGTGAGAGTACGAGGGTTCTGAAAACGTGAAAATTATTTGATTCCTTGGCATTGGCTGGAGGGGAATTTTGGTCATTTTACCTATTTTCGTGCCCTAGGTCTAAATTTAATAGTGGAATCAGTTATTTGCAATATTATTTATGATGTGTAATTGAATTGAATAGATTTGGGCCATTTGGAGTTGGATACTCGTGGCAAGGGCGCGGTTTCTAGTGATATTGAGTCGGTTCGAGGTAAGTGGCTTGTCTAACCTTGTGTAGGGGACCTTTCCCCTTAGGATTTTTACTTGATACTTTAGGTGCTTTGTACGTAAGGTGACGAGCGCGTACTTGAGCCAATTGTCAAAAATCCGATTTTTACTTAAGTTAATGAACTTTAGTTTTCCTTTCTTAATTGTTGTACTTTACTTGAAATTTTAATTTGTGCTAGATTAGGAAAAGCATGTTTAGCTGACTTAACTGCCTAATTGCTTAAGTTGTTTTGACTATGCTACGTGAAGTATGCTAGGCTAGTTCTATCTGTTGCTCTGTTTTTTTTCCGTACTTTATTCCTTGGTTTGTTTCTGGCTGTGATTGCGCATTTACATTGAGACTACGGATGTGGGATTCTAGTAGCTCCCCCCCTTGTTTGTTTACTTTGGGACTACGGGTTCGATTCCCGAGAGATCCCCCTACACTTTTACTCTAGGACAATGGGTTAGATTCCCGATAGATCCCCCTGCACTTTTACTTTGGGACTGCGGGTTAGATTACCGATAGATCCCTCTGCACTTTTACTTTGGGACTGCGGGTTAGATTCCCGATCGATCCCCCGTGCATATTAGTACATGAGTTGGACTATGGGACGGTATCCCGGGAGATCCACTGGACAGTTGAGGAAAGGGATGCGGGACGGTATCCTGGGAGACCCTCATTAGTATTTGAGATTGAGCTGTGTTTACTCTGTGTTTCTGCTTTATCCTGGTAGTTATTATTGCTTCGTTGATTTGCCTTCTTAAACTGCTGCGTTTATTATTTTTGTCAAATTTCCACACTGTAAATTATTGCTACTGTTATCTTCTTGCCTCAGTAGGGCCTTGACATTTCCTCGTCACTACCCAACCGAGGTTAGGCTTGGCACTTACTAAGTACCGCTGTGGTGAACTCATGCCCTTCCTGCGCATGTTTTCATGTGCAGATCATCCAGGTACCTCTACTCAGGCGTATTATCAGTGAGGTAGAAAGATCACGGAGACTTCGAGGTTGTTCTGCTGCGTCCGCAGACTGACGAGTCTCTCGCTTACTCTACCACTAGTATTTAGCCTTCTTTCCTCTGTTTGTTAGACATTCTGGTGTTGGGAGCCCTTGTTGTACATTTCTATAGCCTGTGTTGCCCGTGAGTTTCTGGGTCTTTGGGAATTTTAGTAGACTTGTGTTAGTGAGTTGTACATGTCGAGTGGCATACATCACCGTTTTCTTCCAGTTATTTAATTTGGTTTATTCTGTTTTTCCGCAATTATTAAATTTTTCCGCAATATTTGGCTTACCTGGTCGTGGGGACTAGGTGCCATCACGACATGTTCACGATCGGTGAACTAGGGTCGTGACATTTTCATAGGTTAGCAGAATTTTAGTTGCCCTACAGGTTTACCTAGGCGTGTAATAGCATGCTATCTAATCACTGATTAGGAATGCAATAAAACTGTAAGCAAATTCAAACGGGCCATTTGGATCCTATAGGCATGCTCTCTAGTAGTATTAATTAAGGTGGCATTTGAAAACTTAATAAAAAGTGGATAGAGTAGTTGATTGAATCGATTCAGAATAAACAAACTGATTTTGAATTAAACAAGGTGAAACAAACAGCAGTAATTTAACCAAAGTGAAACTCCTATAGGCACGATATTTGTTAGAGTCGGTTTTAACTCCTATAGGCATGATTAATATTATTAAAAACTGAATTAGGTCCTAGGCATGTCTTCGTGAAAGTAAAGCGTGCAGAATTCATTTAAACCAACGCAGATCCTATAGACATATTATCTAAAAAACACATTTTTTGAATCGAAATAGACCCTATAGGCATGTTATCCACCCGATTTTACCCACAATATGCAATTACCCACCTATTTTCACTAATAACCCCAATGTTTGTTTACAATAATTATTACAGATCAAGAACTGCATATAAATTACATAAATAAAATAGAATCTAAGCTATAGGGAGCCTGAAGTAGGCCCAAACAGTCATGGTGTACCAAGCCTTTACTGATCTCAAATGCCCAAAGTTCTATATCCCAATTCGTATCTAGGTGTGTCAGAGTTCCCTAAGGATCTCAAGGATCCTGGGCAGTGCTCACATCCAAACTTTCCTCAAACAAAGACTGATTATGTGCAGTGTGAAAGTGCCAGCCTTGATATGCCAGAGTTCAGAGAAACCTCAAGGGTCTCAAGGCTGTACACATATCAGAGGGACAGAACCTAGTAATCTAAGAGTAATGTGAGAGTCCATGATGATTTTTGTAAGCAGTAGCAAGAGGGCTTTAGGAATGAAAAGGATTTTCTGAAACCAGTACACAATTAGGGTGGAAAACAGTTTGAGAAAACATGAAGAACATTTTTTTAGAGAGCAAGTCACAGAACACACAATTTCAGAACAAACTTTACACAAAAAGAAAGGGGCGGGGTACACATTGGTGATGTCAAAAGAATACACAGATTTTTTTTATAGAATTGACAAGTTAGTTACAAAGTCATGTTGAGAACACACAGGTCTTAGACACAAATAAGATCTCATGAGTGAGATAGAGCAAGTTAGACTTGGATGAACAAGATAGACAGACACTTCATGAAGCAATCAAGGTTTCAGAAACATTAATCATATACATAAAAAAAAAATTAGTCATGCTGGGTGAGATAATAAACACACAATGCAGCTCGGACATACTAGTGGGCAAATTATCTAAAGCGGGATTGGGGCATGCTAAGCAACATACTAATTACAACTTTTGACAGAACAAACTTAAGCATGCTAAGTGATACAGTAATCAGGTAGTGTAATATAAGCATGTTGTTACACATTGAGCAACATGATAGTAAACTAATACACATGACCGAAAGCCACATCTAATGAAATAAAACAACAAAGAAGCACATAGTTTTGGGATTTGAAATTAATCAGGACATACCAGTTAAGGAGAGAATACAAGGTATAGAGAAGAGATGATGCAAATAGCCAATCTTGGCTTACAATTGGCTGGTTAGTGAGAATTGCAAGTAATAGAAGCGAATAGAGAGCTTTTAGAGTGTGAGAGTATAAAGGAACTAGTGTTCGTGTGTGAAGTGAGAATAGGAGGGAGTTTATATATTAATCAAGAGTTAAACAAAATAAGGTAAGGGATCAATTAAGTAGAAATCAGAGAGATTCATGGAATCAATCACACATGTAAATCAATAAGTCTTCTGTCAAGATCCCAATCTCGGTCGTGATGGCGCCCAACACAACTGCTAGGCAAGACCGACCATTTCCACTCTCAACCTGAGCATGAAGCTCAGAACCAGTCATTTGAATGACATTATCAACAATAAAGCTAATAATTTTAATTTATAGATAGATATAAGCCGAATATCAAGATAATTCTGAATACACTCCCAAAGGCCTGGGGGTCATGAGTCTAGAGCCTCTAACAATACAGTGTAATAAGACTCCAATAATACATTGTTTCAAAAGCTGCGGAAAGATAATAAAAAGGGATAGGGGAGGAGTCGGGACTTGCGGACGTCAGGTAGCTACCTCGACAACTCCGAATAAACTCTGAAATCAGCAAAAGCTCAGCTAAACTCCCAGGGTACCTGAATCTGCACACATGATGCATGGAGTAAAGTGAGTACTTCCAACTCAGTGGTAATAGACATGTATAATGACTGACAGTAAGAAATCCCGAAATACAACAATACAAAGCTATAACCAATACTCTTACACATTTAACGTTGTAATAACAATAATTAATGACAGATAACACAGGCAGGTATAGATGTATGAATGCAATGCAATGCACATGACCGTTGCGGCGTACAGCCCGATCCATTTGGGTACCCGCACTCACTGTGGGGATTCAGACTCCGGAGGGGCTCCTAAAGCCCAAGCGCAATATCATCGTAACATTCGCTGTGGCGTACAGCCCGATCCACAATCAGTCCAATTATATGCATGCAAGCCACACGGGCACAGTCAAACTTACCATTTTTAGTTCCAATTATCAGAAATTATAAATTAAGTGGTTAAAAC
>MU758726.1:113276-151810 GCA_026770625.1 Nicotiana glauca
CCTGTGAACCCAACTCTCGCTGAAAAGTCCTCCAGAACTGAGAAGTAAACTGAGTACCCCTATCTGATATAATGGAAATTGGGACCCCATGCAACCGTACAATCTCCCGGATGAAAATCTCTGCTAGCCGCTCCGAAGAATAGGTGGTACATACAAGAATGAAGTGCGCAGACTTGGTTAGCCGATCCACAATCACCCAAACTGAATCAAACTTCCTCGCTGTGCGAGGGAGACCACTCACGAAGTCCATAGTAATCCTCTCCCATTTCCATTCGGGAATATCCATGCGCTGAAGCACACCGCCGGGCCTCTGATGCTCATACTTGACCTGCTGAAAGTTGAGGCACCGAGCTACATGACTCACAATATCTTTCTTCATTCTTCTCCACCAATAATGCTGCCTCAAATCCTGATACATCTTCGCGGCACCTGGATGAATAGAATACCGCGAGCTATGGGCCTCCTCCAATATCAACTCCCGAAGCCCGTCCACATTGGGCACGCAAATCCGGCCCTGCATTCTCAACACACCATCACTATCAATAGTCACATCCCTGGCATCATCATGCTGAACTCTGTCCTTAAGGACAAGCAAATGTGGATCATCATACTGACGCTCTCTAATGCAATCATACAAGAAAGACCGAGATACCACACAAACCAACACCCGGCTAGGCTCCGAAATATCTAACCTCACCATCCAATTGGCTAAAGCTTGAACATCAACTGCAAAGGGTCTCTCCCCAACTGGGATGTACGCCAAACTACCCATACTCACCGCCTTTCGGATCAAAGCATCGGCCACTACATTGGCCCTCCCCATATGAAACAATATGGTAATGTCATAATCCTTGAGCAACTCAATCCACCTCCGCTGCCTCAAATTAAGATCCTTCTATTTGAACAAATGTTGAAGACTGCGATGATCAGTATATACCTCACAGGACACTCCATATAAATAGTGCCTCCAAATCTTCAAAGCATGAACTATGGCAGCAACTCCAAATCATGAACATGGTAGTTCTTCTCATGAGGCTTCAACTAACGAGAAACATAAGCAATAACTCTACCCTCCTGCATCAACATACATCCAATCCCAACTCTCGAAGCATCACAATATACGGTGTAAGAACCTGAAGCTGATGGCAAGACTAACATTGGAGCTGTGGTCAAAGCCGTCTTGAGCTTCTGAAAGCTCTCCTCGCACTCATCCGACCATACAAATGGTGCAACCTTCTGTGCCAACTTGGTCAAGGACGAAGCAATATATTCCCCCTTGACAAACCGACGATAATACCATGCCAAACTGAGGAAACTCCGGATCTCCGTAGTTGAGGACGGTCTAGGCTAACTCTACACCGCCACTATCTTCTTTGGGTAAAACTCCGGATCTCCGTAGCTGAGGACGGTCTAGGCCAACTCTGCACCGCCACTATCTTCTTTGGGTCAACCTGAATACCATCACTAGACACCACGTGTCCCAGAAAAGCCACAGACCCAATCCAGAACTCACACTTGGAGAACTTTTCATAAAGCTTCTCTTCCCTCAATCTCTGCAATAGTACTCTCAAATGCTGAGCATGCTCCTCCTGACTATGCGAGTACACCAGGATGTCATCAATAAACACAATCACAAATGAATCCAGATACGGCCGGAACACACTGTTCATCAAATTTATGAACGCAGCTAGGGCATTAGTCAGCCCAAAAGACATAACTAGAAACTCATAATGCCCATATCTCGTCCTGAAAGCTGTCTTCATAATATCATAATCCCTAATCTTCAGCTAGTAATAGCCCGAACGAAGATCAATCTTCAAGAATACCCTCGCTCCTTGCAGCTGATCAAACAAATCATCAATGCGCGATAGAGGATATTTGTTTTTCGTCATTACCTTGTTCAAATGCCTGTAATCAATACACATCCTCATTGTGCCATCTTTCTTCTTGACAAACAACATCGGTGCACCCCACGGTGACACACTCGGGCGAATGATCCCCTTATCTTGGAGTTCCTGAAGCTGCTCCTTCAATTCCTTTAACTCAGCTGGTGCCATACGATAGGGAGGAATAGAGATGGGCTGAGTTCTCGGCACCAAATCAATACCAAAATCAATGTCACTGTCCGGCGGCATGCCCAGCAGGTCTGCTGGAAACACATCTGGAAACTCTCTCACAACGGGCACAAAATTAATACTAGGAGTCTCAGGTCTAACATCTCTCACAAAAGCCAAGTACAATAAACAACCTTTCCCAACCATCCGTTGGGCCTTTAAGAAAGAGATTACCCTGCTGGGAACATAATCGGTCGAACCTCGCCACTCAATCCTTGGAATACCCGGAATGGCCAACGTAACTGTCTTGGCATGACAGTCCAGAATAGCATGGTACGGAGATAGCCAATCCATACCCAGAATTATATCAAAGTCTACCATACCCAACAACAACAAATTAACTCGGGTCTCTAGACCCCCAACAGTAACAAGACAAGATCGATATACGTGATCCATAATAATAGTATCACCCACCGGGGTAGATACATGCACAGGCAAGGCAAGATAACCACGGGTCGTACCCAGATGATGGGCAAAATATGAAGAAACATAGGAGTATGTAGACCCGGGATCAAATAAAACAGAAGCATCCCTGTGGAAAACTGAGATAATACCTATGATAATAGCATCTGATGCAACAGTGTCCCTCCTGTCTGGGATAGCATAGAACCAAGCCTGACCACCACTAGAATGATCTCCACCCCTAGGGCGACCCCTAGCCGACTGATCCTCACCCCTACCTGACTGGGATGGTGCAGAAGTAGATGGAACAGAAGAGGAGGACTGATCCCTCTACTAAGACCGACCACTATGAAGCCGAGGACACTCTCTCCTCATGTGACCTAACTCACCGCACTCGTAGCAATGACCCTGAACTGGAGAAGGGGATTGAAGGGAACCCCTCGCTGCAGATGAACCCTGGGCTGAAGAGGCAGGAGTAGAACTCTGAGCTGGAAGGGCACTAAGTGAGGACTGGCCCTGAAGAAATCCCTGGCGGCCACGGCCTGAAGAAGCCCCACTGTACTCTGGCCGACCTGTCTGAGGAGGCCTGAAAGAACGACCTCTGCCCTGCTGGAACTGGCCCCTAGACGGATCACCACTGTAGCTACCTGAACCTCGAGGCCTCTTGGCCTCCCTCTCCTCATGCTCTCGACGATGATCTGTCTCAATCTGGCGAGCCATGTCAACTACCTCCTCAAACGAAGCTGCTAACACTCTCTCCCTGGTCATCAAAATGCGAATCGGATAGTTGAGGCCATCCACAAACCTCCTGATCCTCTCCCGATCTGTCGGGATCATCCAAGTAGCATGTCTAGCCAACTGTGTGAACCTCAACTCATACTGGGCCACTGTCATGTCACCCTAGATCAACCACTCTAACTGTCGGCGCAGCTCCTCTCTAGTAGACTGCGGCACATACTTCTCCAAAAAGAGAGTGGAGAACTGATGCCAAGTAAGGGGTGTTGCTCCCACAGACCTACGCATCTCAAACTCTTCCCACCATGTAAATGCAGGCCCTGAGAACTGAAAATTAGTAAAAGCCACTCCACTCGACTCTAAGATCCCTGCAGTGCGAAGCATCTGCAGACACTTGTCCAGAAATCCTTGGGCATCCTCGCCCTCAGTACAGCTGAATGTCGGAGGCTAAAGTATACCAAACCTCTCTAGTCGACGCTGCTCGTCGTCTGGCATCACTGGAATTGCATACTCTGGAGCTAGTGCGACTGGCACAACTGGAGTAACCGGCTGAGTTGGAGCTGCCTCGGGTGTCTGTAATCCCTGCACAACCTTCTCGGGTGTGCGAGCTGCGGGGGTCTGATGACCACCCCCGGTCTGAGAAGTAGCTGCGGTAGTAGAGGCTGAAACTGCCTGAGCCAGACCAGTGCAGGCAGATAAGATCTGAGCTAAAGCCTCATGAAGGCCAGGAATCATGATGGGCACTATCGGTGCCTGAACGGGTGCTGCTGGAGCATCTACAGCTGGAGGCTGGTCCTAAAAAGGGGCAACTAGTGGGTCAACTGGTGCTGCCCCTGCTGCTCTAGCTCGACCACGACCACGGCCGCGTCCACGGCCTCTAGCAGGTGGCAATGGTGGTCGTCTGCCATGTCCGGTAGCACGTGTTCTCGCCATCTTCGAGAGAATAGAATACAAAATTTTAGTTCTCGGAACAACAAAGCCGCACGATAAGAGTTCAAGAATATGAAGTATTTCCTAAAGGTTTTGCAGCCTCTCGAGGATAAATACAGACGTCTCCGTATTGATCTGCGAGATTCTACTAACCGACTCATGAATCATGAGGCCTAGTAACCTAGGCTCTAATACCAACTTGTCATGACCCCAATCCCGATCGTGATGGCACCCAACACAACTACTAGGAAAGCCCGACCATTTACATTCTCAACCCAAGCATGAAGCTCAGAACCAGTCATTTGAATGAGATTATCAACAATAAAGCTAATAATTTTAATTTATAGATAGATATAAGCCGAATATCAAGATAATGCTGAATACATTCCCAAAGACCTAGGGGGTCATGAGTCTAGAGACTCTAACAATACAGTGTAATAAGACTCCAATAATACATTATTTCAAAAGCTGCTGAAAGATAATAAAAAGGGATAGGGGAGGAGTCGGGTCCTGCGGACGTCAGGCAGCTACCTCGATAACTCCGAATAAACTCTAAAATCAGCAAAAGCTCAGCTAAACTCCCGGTGTACCTGAATCTGCACACATGGTGTAGGGAGTAAAGTGAGTACTTCCAACTCAGTGGTAATAGACATGTATAATGACTGACAGTAAGAAATCCTGAAATACAACAATGCAAAGCTATAACCAATACTCCTACACATTTAACAGTGTAATAACAATAATTAATGACAGATAACACATGCAAGTATAGATGTATGAATGCAATGCATTGCACATGACCGCTGCGGCGTACAACACGATCCATTTGGGTACCTGCGCTCACTGTGGGGGTTCAGACTCTGAAGTGGCTCCTATACCCGAAGCACAATATCATTGTAACATTCGCTGTGGCCTACAGCCCGATCCACAATCAGTCCAATTATATGCATGCAAGCCACATGGGCACAGTCAAACTTACCATTTTTATTTCCAATTATAAGAAATTATAAATTAAGTGGTTAAAACCTTAGAATTTACTAGCCATTTCGAGACATTGTCTAACATAGGACTGATATCATGAAAACATGCTAAACATCATGGAAATAGTGATAATAATCCCTACAGGATCCAAATAATCGGCATACAACCCAAATATAACCATAACCATCCAAGTAGGAGGTTTGTCAACTAATTTCTAGCTAATAACACAGTACGAGCATCATTCGGTAGGACTAAGCCATAGTCCCCAATCACAATCGACCCCACACTCACCGTAAAGTATGTGTCTCGCCTTAATATAGCGTCACAGTGTGATATACCAGTGTTTCAAACCCTCATGTCATCATCTACATCTATTACTCACCTCAAGCCGGCCACAAGACTAGTCCGCTATGCCTTTTCCTCTCGAATATGCCTCCTCGTGTGTCGAATCTGGTCAAAACCACAACGAATACATTACAATAGGCTAATGGAACATAACCCAATTGAAAGAACTCAAAAAACACCCAAAAACACGAAGTTGACAAAACCCGAGCCTCGGGCCCACTTCTCAAAAAATTACGAAATTTACATCACTGGAATATTCGTCTCGCCACGATTCCGTACATGTAAAATACACAAGAATCGGAGTCCATTTCGCCCCTTAAATCATCAATCAAACCTTCTTAGGTTTCAAGCGCTAACCTCCACTTTTACCATGAATTTCAGTGTTTAAATCCTTGTTTTTACACCATAACAACATTATTCGAGTCTATAAATTCATACCTGATGGAATCCCCTTCGAATCCTCTCCAAATCGCCCAAAATCGCCTATTCCCGAAGTCTAAAATGTTTTCTTAACTTCTGAAATTCGCAAACACTGTTCATTAAACACAGTCCAGATTTCCGCTTCTATAGTCCTTTAATCACACCTGCGGTACCGCTTATGCGACAAATTGACCGCTTATGTGGTCTCACTTAAAACACATGGGACCGCTTATGCGATCCATACATCCGCTTATGCGGTTTACCTCCAACCGCTTCTGCGGTATATTAACCGCTTATGCGGACTCGCTGAAGCGCCTACACGTCCGCTTATGCAGAAAATACCTGGGCCACACCTGCCTACTTCTGCGGCCTCCCCCACCGCATCTGCGGAACCGCTTAAGTGGCTCCTTTTCCGCAGATGCGGAAATACCAGAAGGCTCAAAAAAATCTGCTGCAACAAAAATGCTTCTAACTTCCGATTAATCATCTGAAATCACCCCGAGGCCCCCGGGACCTCAACCAAAAACTCCAACACATCCAAAAACCTTATTCAAACTTGTTCCAATCCTCAAAACACATCAAACAATGCTAAAACCAATAAAACACATCTGATTCAAGCCTAGTTTTCATTAAAACTTCCAAAATGCGCATTCAATCAAAAACCCGACCAAACAACGTCCAAATGACCTGAAAATTTGCAGACATATCCAAAATCACCTAACGAAGATACTGCAACTCTCGGAATTCCATTCCGACCCTCGGATCAAAATCTCACCTATTAATCGGAATTCGCCAAAATTCAAACTTCGCCAATTCAAGCCTAATTCTACACCAGACCTCCAAATTCAATTCTGATCGCACTCCTAAGTTACAAATCATCCCCCAAAGCTAACTGAACCACCAGAATTCACATCCGAGCCCTCTAACCACATAGTCAACTTCCGGTTGACTTTTCTAAAACAAGCTTTCTTCTAAGAGACTAAGTGCCTCATTTCCAACTAAAACCAACTCAATTCCACCCGATAAACTCAAATATCGATATTGAAACATAAAGCAACACAATATGGGAGAAACGAAGCGGTAACTCACGTGACGACGGGCCGGGTCGTCACATCTTCCCTTTAATTAAGGGATAATCAATCAACGGTAAAAGCAGGACAGGCATTTTAAGGAAAGAAATCAAGCAAGGTAATTAAAGGTGAATGAACAGGGATCCAATTAAGGAAATAGTTAGCAAGAATTAGCAAATAACAAATAAGGCAAGAGGGAACTAATTAAGGCAAGAATTTCGGTGAAACCGAGTGAAATAGGAATCAAGGAGTTTGTTAGGGAATAGGGCTCAATTAAAACTGAAAATAAGAACTTCAGAATAATCAGGGTTTAATTAAGGAGGAAATCACGTAAAGAGTCAGCAAATATCACAAACAACTTAAATAAAGCGAGAAAGAACAGTCATAATAAATATTTACATATAGGGTCAGTAGAAAAGTTAAACCAAGAACTTAGTATAAGCATCTTAGGATAAGAAAATCACGAGACATTTAAATTGCTAAAGAGAAATCACGAGAACCAAGGAAAGAATAAAGGCGGTACACAAGCAACTCAGAAATCAAACAAAAGAGTCAAAAAATTAGGGCTTTTAGTGTAAACGAATAGAAGTTAGAGATATCCTAACAAAATCGGTTAAAACATGTAGAAATAGAAGATTAAACACTTGAATCACCTAATGTTTTGGAAAAAGAAATTTTTGGAAACCCTAGTTTAGAAAAAATAAAAAATCATTCGAAAATCATAAGATTCTTGTAAAAAATAGTTATTGTAAAACTCATATGAAATGGGTCCACCATCTCAAATCTATATAGATCTAAGAAGTTCAGAAGAAAGAAATTAGGATTTCGAGAAGAACAATCACATAGATGAAGAAGCAAACTCAGGAATCCATAGATACAGAAATATCTCACTCGGAATCAAACCAGGATAGCCTAAAACAGGCGAGAAATGACCATAAATACAAGAAAACTAGCTCTGGTCCCTTGAGGACCCTGGAGATGGTGATACCAGTACAAGAGAGGCTACTAGAGGCCTGAGGAGAAGGGGGAGGTGGTGAGAAGCCACCGTACTTAGCCATATATGAGTGACGGTGATGTCCGATTAGGGTTAGGTTTGAGAGCTTTTGAGAGAGGAGAGGGATTTCAGGGCAGCGTTTGGTGAGGAAATGAGAGGGTTTTGGGGGGTCGTTTGGTTTATTTTAGGTAAGGGTCAATCTGGACCGTTGATCACAATGATCAACGGCCAAGATTTTCCCAGGTATTGGGTTTGGGCAGATTGGTATTAGGCTAGGTATATTTTATGTTTCATATTGGGCTAGGTATTGGGTACTTAAATTAAGACCGAAATTGAATAAAATAGGGCCAGATTTTAAATAGTTAATTTTAATAATTTATAAATAATAAAATGATTATTAAAAAATATCCTTATGCACTAAAATAATTTAACATATTTATTTAATATTTTTTAAAATATAAAAGATCAATTTATGCATAAATATATAATTATACATTAGTATGGGCTATTATTGCAAATATGTACAATTTAGCCTAAAAATGTAAATGTGATTATAAAAATGCACTAAATTATTGAAACGCTATGTTGGCATGAATAATGAATTTAGATGGCTAAATCACCACAAAAGTAACATGAAGGCTAATTATTGGATATTTATATAATAAAAAGAGAAGAAATAAATTGATTTGGAGCCTTTAAAACTGTAGAAAAATTATAAAAAATGTGTATGCATGCATATAACTGCATATGTAATACTTTGAAAGTGTATATATATGTTTAAAAATATGTGAAGGAAAAACTAGGTATCAACACATGGTTCCAACAATATTATCGACATATTTCATTCAAAAAAATTGTAAATAAAACATTTGGGCATCGGCTGTGGGAGTATTGACTGTTAGCTGGGCAAAGCTTTGGGGCAATTTGCAGCGGTACCCTATTTTTATGCCACCTTTTAACCTATACCCTATTTTTAAAAATTATTGATTTCGTAACCAACTAACAGAAAATCCGTGTTAATATGACCATTATACCCCTTCCAAAACATATAAAAGTGCGTCTCTCCTCCGTATTCACAGATTCAAATTACAGATCTCCTTCGTATCTCCTCCATCAGTCAGTTCCTCTGGAGAACGCGTCTCGTATTAAAATTCCATATTCAAATTCAAATTCAAATACATTGTAGATATTCAAATTCATCTCCAGAATTCAAAATAGTTTTTGAATTATATGTTTTCTGATTAATTGATTGAAGTTGTTTGACGAATTTCACTGAAGGAATTTAAATTCCATATTCAAATTTAAATTCATCTCCAGAATTGAAAATATTCTCTGATTCATTCACTGAATTGTAATTTAATGTGTGATATGTTAGTAGAACTTAGCCCTATGAGCTGAAGTTTTTAAGTAATAACTTAAAAACTTCAGAAGGGGGCTGAACTTTTCCTTCTACACTGGTTAAATTAAACTTCGGCCTAGCAGCTGAAGTTTTTAATTTATTACTTAAAACTTCAGAAGGAGCCTGAAGTTTTCCTCCTACACTGGCTAAATTAAAAAATCATATTGCACTAAAAAAAACTTCGGCCAGACAGCTGAATTTTTTTTTTCTTCTACACTGCTAAATTAAACTTCGGCTTAGCAGCTGAAGTTTTTAATTTATTACTTAAAACTTCAGAAGGAGCCTAAAGTTTTCCTCCTACACTGGCAAAATTAAAAAATCATATTGCACTAAAAAAACTTCGGCCAGGCAGCTGAAGTTTTTTTGTTATTACTCAAAAACTTCAGTAGGATGCTGAATACACTGGCTAAATTAAAAAAATTAT
This sequence comes from Nicotiana glauca, assembly GCA_026770625.1. Taxonomy (NCBI): domain Eukaryota; kingdom Viridiplantae; phylum Streptophyta; class Magnoliopsida; order Solanales; family Solanaceae; genus Nicotiana; species Nicotiana glauca. The sequence continues at coordinate 123,091 of MU758726.1, forward strand.
ATTGCACTAAAAACTTCAGAAGGAACCTGAAGTTTTCCTCCTACACTGGCTAAATTAAAAAAATTATATTTCACTAAAAAAACTTCGGCCAAGCAGCTGAAGTTTTTTTGTTATTACTCAAAAACTTTAGCAGGATGCTGAAGTTTTCCACATATACTGGCTAAATTAAAAAAATCATATTGCACTAAAAAAACTTCGGCCAAGGAGCTGAAGTTTTTTTGTAATCACTTAAAAACTTCACCAGGAGGCTGAAGTTTTCCTCCTACACTGGCTAAATTAAAAAACCGTATTGCACTAAAAAAACTTCGGCAAAGCAGCTGAAGTTTTTTTATTATTACTCAAAAACTTCAGCAGGAGGCTAAAGTTTTCCACCTACACTTGCTAAATTAAAAAATCATATTGCACTAAGAAAACTTACGCCTAGGAGCTGAAGTTATATAGTTCATCCTACTGAAGTTATATAGTTCATTTCCTGCACTGCCTAATATTCGGATTAGCTTTTGTTAGTTCCTGCTGCAGTTATATAATTTATTTCCTCTGCTATTTTTTGAATTTAAATAGAATAAATATTAAAAAAATGCAGAAAAAACTTTTAACAAAAACTTAATATTTCATTAAAACACTATAAAAGATAAAAACAAATTACATAAATAAACAAAATAAAAAAATTAATCGTCCATTCCATCATCATCATCATCGTCGTCGTCGCTTCCAGATAGACGAGCATCTTCATCAGCAAGATTGTCAAATCTTGCATACATCACAAGCGTATCAAGCTTGTTGTTAATTTGTTTGAGCTCCTTGTCGTACTTTTCCATGACCTCATCAAGCTTCAACTCAAATGCCTCAATTATGTCTTGCTTGATCTCGTCCACTATTTGCCTAATGACAGCATTCATTTTTCTCCTTTTTGTATTTTATATCTGCTAAAATGTATGTGTTTGAGTGAATAAACTCAGAAGGAATAACATGCTTATATAGGGGGGAAAACTTCTGCATGGTATATGAAAAGGCAAAAAGGAATTTTAAAGAGTTGTCTAATGAAAAGAATGCATGAATATGATAGGAATGTATTTATTACATTAACACATACCCCCAAACGCAATATAATTACTACTTTAATTGTGTAGGTTAATGTTGTATACTATGAAATTAACGCTGAAACATGCTATCGTTTTCTATAAAAAAACTTCGGATTAATGTCCTAAAGTTTTTTAGTTCATTTCTAAAATATTCAGCACTTACCTGCTGAAGTTGTTTTCCCCTGCATTTATGAATAACCATGATAAAAAAACTTCAGCTAATATGCTGAAGTTATTAAGCTTATCTCTGAAAACTTTAGCAGTTATAAGCTGAAGTTTTCTTTGCAGAATTCATTAGTTATGTCATACATCTTTTTAAAAAAAAACTTCGGCAGAAGATGCCTAAGTAATTTAGTTTATTTGTAAATACTTCAGCACATACAACATAAAAATTCTTCTGTTCACTTTCCTAATAGTTGCCACTAAACATGAATCTGCATGATGAGTTCGATTTGGTTGCTATAACATTCAAGGGAGATGGACTCCTGATTTCAAATACTTGGATCATCATAGAAAACTTGTTCTACTTAATAAGGACATATCATTCAATACTTTCCTGAAAAAACTTAGTGAAGTTGAAAATATTGATTCAACCAGATATGCATTAAAAGTGTGGTTTGATATCAGACTAAATACAAGCAAAGGAATGCTTGTAACTTCAGATGAAGTACTCACTACCTGTATACATTTGCTTACAACTGATTCAGCCTACAAGAATTGCCATTTTGTCATCGAAAAAATACAACTTTCAGAATCAGCAACATTCAACCAATCTCTTGCATATGCAATAGATTTAGAGCCTTTTGCTGAGTATCAATATGAAGTACGACAGCCAATAATGGAAGTAGACAAAGGGCAACAACCTTCTAACATTACAGCTCATTCAGAATTGTCACGACCCAATTCCCAAACACGGTCGTGATGGCGCCTCTCGTGAAGACAAGGCCAGCCAACAGAACAATCAATACCTCTTTAATTCTTAATTAGCATGAATAAGTATAAAACATTAATAAAATTATCATATGTGCGAAAGAAAAATGATAAAACAGGGAACTATCCCGACACCGCCCGACCGGGGTATCACAAGTCACGAGCATCTAGAAGGATTTTTGATTCAACTACATGATGTACAATACATGGATTTAAAATTAAAATCAAAAGAAGAAATCCAGTGTCGCGAACGCTGGCGGTCACCTTGCTCAGCTACGATAGCAAAAGCCTTAACCAGCTCAACCCGCTACCGGGTAAAACAATACCTGCATTTGCACGCGAGGTGCAGGGAGTAAAGTGAGTACTCCAACTCAGTGAGTAATAAAGGTAAATAATAATTGAGCATCAAGAAACCATGTAAAGCAAGTCATCATGCTGTATAGTACAGTGTAACCCTTTGAGAAAACAGTGAAATCGTGAAATCTTTAGAAATATCTTGGCTTAGTTTAAAACCTCTTTCAAAAAAAATATCCTTTTTCCAACAGTTAAGCAAATGAATGCGAAACAGATAGTGCAAGTTAGCACATAAATCATCCCATCGGGCACAACACTCCATTAGCAAATAATACCAGGGTGTCAGGTAAACAGTGCAAGAGGTAGCATGGAACCCAATGAAATGCGAGTGCTGAAATGTCATGACAAATAATACAAAATAGGAATAAATGCATGAGTGCAATGCAATGCATATGCATATGACGGTACACTCCGGTACCCGCTGCGGCGTACAGCCCGATCAATTTAACGTCGACGGCGCTCACTGGGGATGTGTACAGACTCCGTAGGGGCTCCTACAGCCCAAGCGCAAATAATCAAGCCCTCTCGTGGCACCAACTTGGCCCTCGTCCTTAATACCAATACAATACCATTGCGGCGCGCAGCCCGAGCCATCCATATATCCAGAAATCACTATAACACTGCTGCGACGCGCAGCCCGATCTATGCTCAGTCCAGAAATGCACATAAGCCACTTGGGCAATATTAAAATAATAGTTCTCAACTCAAAACGTCAATAAAATATTTTTTTAGTTTTCAAATCTTAGAAAAATGACTGAGTTTGCAAAACAGTATTAAAACCTTGGACCGAGATCAAATAATATACAAAGTAATGCGAAAACAGTGATATCAATCCCTGAAGGATTCACATAATTGGCATGAAGCCCAAACATGGCAATCAGCCAAAATTATGATGATAACAAGTAGTTTCAGTCAAATACGTAGTAATTTCATCAATCGAGATGGGCCAAGTCACAATCCCCAACGGTTCTCTACCCCACGCTCGCTATCCGGCGTGCAAGTCACATCAATATAGCACTATAATGTGCAAATCCGGGGTTTCAAACCCTCAGGATATCATTTACAATCATTACTCACCTCGAACCGGTGAAATCTCTAGCTCGCGACGCCTTTGCCCCTCAAATCGGCTTCCACGTGCGTCGAATCTAACCAAAATCAGAGCGAATACATCACAATATGCTAAGGGAACAATACCCAATATAAAGCAATCGAAAAATAGCAAAGATCTCGAAACTAGCAAAACCCGAGCCCCGGGCCCACTTCTCAAAAAATTACAAAATTCACATTATTGGATTCGCTATCTCGCCACGAGTCTAACCATACAAAAATTATCCAATTCCCATAACATTTCGACCTCAAATCCATGATTCTATCCAAGAGGGTTTTCTATACTTTTCCAATAAAATTTGCGGATTAAACACCAAAACTAGTGATAGATTCAAGTTATACAACCAAAATTGAGTTAAGAATACTTACCCCGTTGTTCTCTCCAAATATCTCCCAAAAAATCGCCTTATCCGAGATCCAAATCATCAAAAATGGCAAATGGGATGAAGTTTGGACTTTACTTTGCTGCCCAGGGATTTGTTCTTCGCGTTCGCGGTCCTCCAAAGTTCCAAAAATTCATTTTCCAAACTCTGCTCGGACAGCCTCTAGTGTAATGGTCATAACTTTTTACACACAAGTCCAAATGACTGTCATAGTATTTTCTGAAAACTAGATGCAAAGAGCTACAACTTTCGTTTTTGACTCATCTCCAAATTCATTGTAGGTTGAGAGATACGAGCCTCCAAAGTAAGACCTGCGCAACAGAATTGCCTCTTCTTCGCGAACGCGAGGCTCTCTTGGCGAACGCGAAGAACAAAACCCCAGAAGCCAAATCCTTCTTCGTGAACGCATGGGGACCCTTGCGAACGTGAAGAACAATACCAGATACCAGCTTCAGCCATTGCAAAATAGCCCAAAATGATCTGAAACACACCCGAGACCCTCGGGACCTCAACCAAACACGCCAACATATCCCATAACATTATTCAAACTTGTTCCAACCTTCCGATTGCTCAAAACAACATTAAAATACCAAATTTGCATCGGATTCAAGCCTAACAATTTCAAGAACTTCCAAATTCTATTTTTGATCAAAAACCCAACCAAACCACGTCCGAATGCCATAAAATTTTGCAAACAAGTCCAAAATGACATAACGAAGCTTCAACAACTCTCGGAATTCCATTCCGAACCTCGGATCAAAATCTCACCTATCAACCGGAATTCGCCAAAATACTAACTTCGCCAATTCAAGCCTAATTCTACACCAGACCTCCAAAATCAATTCCGATCACACTCCTAAGTCACAAATCACCTCCCAAATCTAACCGAATCACCGAAAATTACATCCGAGCCCTCTAACTCATAAGTCAATTTCCGGTTGACTTTTCCAACTTAAGCCATCTTAAAAGAGACTAAGTGTCTTATTTCCTACCAAAACCAATCCAAATCGACTCTAACACACCAAATACTGATAATGAAACATGAAGAAGCATAAAATGGGGGAAACGGGGCAGTAACTCATGAGACGATGGGTCGGGTCGTCACATCCTCCCCAACTTAAAACAACGCTCATCCTAGAGCGTACCCAGAGTTGTCTTAGAAGCCAACCAATAGCTGAATAACCTTACCAAGCATATACCCGGGGGTGATCCCAAGTCACCCTATCTCATATAGGTCCGATAACACAACATAGCTGAAATTACACAATCCAGTCTAGCCCATAAATCATAGAACTACCTTCTTACTTCTGAGACCATCAATACGATCAAAGCCTCACACCTATACTTTGAATAGTCCCGAACCAGCTGTAATAACCCATACTTGCAACCTCAGGTACAATCATATGATATTCTACATACTCCCTAACGCTCGAAATGATAACTTCTATTCACAACAGCTACCTACAACAACCAAATACAGATAGGAACCCTCTTATTTAGCTAAATTCCTATTCCAACACTTTCATATACTGCCAACGATAAATGAAACATGCAATAAATCGTAACCATTTCTCAGATCAACCATTCATGAAGCCACTTCCCTTTTGACTAATACCACAATAGATTTCTGAGCCGAACCTCGATATCATCCTTCTAACAAGCTGAAATCAAATCTGTTCATATTCTTTAATGACCACAACGATCACCTTAAATACAACATCCCACTCTGGTGATATGACACCTCGATACTAGCCTAAGCCACCACTTGCATAATACACGCACCAATAAGAAACGGTCTGAACATCCTCAAATCATGAAAAATGACTCAAACGAAAGAGCTGTACTTCAAGCTTATCAGTACCATCATAACACGAGGCTGAGACCCCGTCTCACATCATAGAAATAGAATACCTGAATCTACTCCGAAAGGTCATATCTCCACGTAGCCTTGCTACAATGTGTGATCCTATCCAAACACTGTTACACATAAAGCACCTCAAGTCACTTGCTCAAAATCGACAGCTACGTACAATTTGATGTCTGAAACCAAACCAATTCATTACACCCACGATGAAACAAATGACATACGACACGCAACCCGATAGGTCATAACCAATACTCCATTTACCAAGAAACACTCAATTACTCTTCCCGCTCAACTTTATCTATGAATCCTCAATAGAATCGCACCACATGTGCCCATACCCGACAAATCATAACGTCTCACAGCACAGAAAAGCATCTCATAGATCTCCCCAGATCACTAGCAAGTTCACTAACGATCGAATCAACCTATCCCTCTACAATACAACCCGGGACTAACCAAGCTAACTCAAGCTAAATACGTAGCCACATCGGCCTGCCAACGAGCTCAATACCAAGAAGCCTAAAGTTGCTCCTTCCACTACTATAAATCCTACCGGAGCTGTACAATACGTTTCCTGACACCAAATAAATATCAAAATCCATAATCTCACCCGGCGACATCCCCGGCCACAAAAAACGCATCCGAAAAAGTCCCTCAATACCAGAACTTAATCAATGGTAGAAACTTCTGCATTGACATCCGCCACGAAGGCCCAATTAAGAAAAGCAATCCTTCCTAGCCGTCCGCTGGTCTTTGGAATACAAACCACTCTGCTAGAAGATAATCCGATGCACCTCGCCACGCACCTGTGGCATTTTCCGACATAACCCATAGCACAACACTCTAGAATAACCCAACACTGAGACAACCAATCTACACCCCAATATCATATCCAGAATCTAATATACCAAGCAAAGAAATATCCACTCGGGCCTCCAAATCCCAATAGCCGCTAACGGTACCAATACACACGATCCACAACCACTGCATAGCCTGAACATGAGAACTCCCAGAAATACCACATTCCCAAAATAATCTACTATGAAGAACTTCCTGCGAATCTAAATCTGTTACCTTTATTTTCCTGATACTGATGCATACAATCCCATAATTAACATAAAAATACCACAAGTCTTCACATTTTCCAATGAAAACATAGTCTCTAACAACATACACAACTTAAGATACCTGGTTGTCACATGTAGAATCTTGAACACATTAGAACAATTATCTAAAGTCATTCACTCTTATTCAAACTGCAAATTACCTTACCCAACGAACAGAATCACTCGTGCTTTATTGGCACTCCAATAACGCAAAATGAGATCCTTATCCCAATACAAACCAACATCTTCCTGCTCCATGCACCGAGCATTTTTACCAACAACAGCTTAAGACATCTTCTGATTATTACACATCTACGAGGCACCATATAACCTTTGTCAAAATTTTGCTTCGCTCGTGCCATCCTTGGCTCAATTTCCGCAACCAAAACTGATTCGGCAGCGTACCTAGAAACGGAACCAACGTAGCACATAACCGTGCAACCAGCTAATCAACAGCAACCTCCCTAACTTGGCTCAAAACCATATATCAGGACACACTCAATAACCCATAATACTTTTACTCTAATGATGCCACAATATCATAGTGAGATTAAACTCAAATCATCTACCAGTTGTGAAAACACAGATCATCTTGTACTGTAGTCCTATGCAAATCTCGCATTTATCCCCACATAAGTTGAGTCCACTCTCTTAAGCGACCCAAATTTTCAAATTTCAACACGTACCCTTCAATTACACATGAGACCTCCTAACATACACACGAGGGATCATACCACTTAAGAATACTCCGCAGGAGATAACTCACCTACTTCACCTCAATTAACATTTCTGCATACCTTCCACCGTTATACACATTACACAGTCATTTAGTCTTCCTAAGTCTGAACTCATACCACCACATAAAATGCACTACACTCCCCAACTAGGAGATACGAAAATATTCTTCACGCACACATAACTCGGGCTACACATCAAATCACAATAGAAATCGAACACTTAACAGTTCATCTATTATACAGTAGACTTCTTCGTCACTACCAAGTCATATAGATACATCTCGCATTACTAACATACTCGTCACATGAATACCAAACCGCCATTTCGGCTAATAGGGCCAATACCGAACATATAAGTTCAAAACACTTGCTCACACAATCAGCACCTCGGTGCTGAAACCATAGGCAAAGATCCGGCCTCAAGTCCTCCAGACTGGCCCAACATCAAACTCACGGAGAGCACATCTCACCCCTTGATCGAGGAATCACAAGCTATCAAGGCACATCTGGCACTGAGCACTCATGTGCGCATACAGACGTGTGGAATGAATTTCAAGATTTATATCTCAAGCTGAATCAAGTACGCATGATAAGAATTCCAAGAAAGTGAAGTTTTCCTAAAGGTTCTGCAGCCTCTCGAGGATAAATACAGACGTCTCGTACCGATCCGTGAGACCTAGTAACCTAGGCTCTGATACCAGCTTGTCACGACCCAATTCCCAAACACGGTCGGAATAGCGCCTCTCATGAAGACAAGGCCAGCCAACAGAATCAATACCTCTTTAATTCTTACTTAGTATGAATAAGTCTAAAAGATTAAAAAAATTATCATATGTGCGGAAGAAAAATGATAAAACAGGGAACTATCCCGACACAGCCCGACCGGGATGTCACAAGTCACGAGCATCTAGAAGGATTTTTAATTCAACTACATGATCTATAATACATGGATTTAAAATTAAGAATCAAAAGAAGAAATCCGGTGCCGCGAACGCTGGCGGTCACCTTGCTCAACTACGATAGCAAAATCCTTAACCAGCTCAACCCGCTATCGGGTAAACCAATATTTGCATCTACACGCGAGGTGCTGGGAGTACAGTTAGTACTCCAACTTAGTGAGTAATAAAGGTAAATAATAACTGAGCAGCAAGAAACCACGTAAAACAAGTCATCATGCTATATAGTATAGTGATACCCTTTGACAAAACAGTGAAGCCGTGAAATCTTTAGAAATATCTTGGCTCAGTTTAAAACCCCTTTCAAAAAAAATATCATTTTTCCAACAGTTAAGCAAATGAATGCAAAACAGATAGTGCAAGTCAGCATATAAATCAGCCCCTCGGGCACATCACTCCATTAACAAATAATACCAGGGTGTCAGGTAAGCAGTGCAAGAGGTAGCATGGAAGCCAATGAAATGCGAGTGCTGAAATGTCATGACAAATAATACAAAATAAGAACAAATTCATGAGTTTGCAATGCAATGCATATGACGATACACTCCGGTACCCACTGTGGCGTGCAGCCCGATCCATTTAACGTCGACGGCGCTCACTGGGGGTGTGTACAGACTCCGGAGAGGTTCCTACAGCCCAAGCACAAATAATCAAGCCATCTCGTGGCACCAACCATGCCCTCAACCTTAATATCAATACAATACTGCTGCGGCGCGCAACCCGAGCCATCCATATATCTAGAAATCACTGTAACACTGCTGCGGTGCGCGGCCTGATCCATGCTCAGTACAGAAATGCACATAAGCCATTTGGACAATATTAAAATAATAGTTCTCAACTCAAAACGTCAAAAAAATATTGTTTTAGTTTTCAAATCTTAGAAAAATGGCTAAGTTTGCAAAATTGTATTAAAACCTTGGACCGAGATCAAATAATATGCAAAGTAATGTGAAAACAGTGATATCAATCCCTGAAGGATTTACATAGTTGGCATGAAACCCAAAACATCGCAATCAGCCCAAATTATGATGAGAACAAGTAGTTTCAGTCAAATACGTAGTAATTTCATCAATCGGGACGGACCAAGTCACAATCCCCAACGCTGCTCTACCCCACGCTCGCTATCAAGCGTGTAAGTCACCTCAATACAGCACCATGATGTGCAAATCCAGGTCTTGAAACCCTTAAGATATCATTTATAATCATTACTCACCTCGAACCGGTGAAATCTCTAGCTCGTGATGCCTTTGCCCCTCAAATCGGCCTCCACGCGCGTCGAATCTAACCAAAATCAGAGCGAATACATCACAATATGCTAAGGGAACAATACTCAATCTAAAACAATCGAAAAATAGCAAAGATCTCGAAACTAGCAAAACCCGAGCCCCGGGCCCACTTCTCGAAAAATTAAAAATTCACATCATCGGATTCGTTATCTCGCCACGAGTGTAACCAAACAAAAATTATCCAATTCCCATAACATTTTGACCCTTAAATCAATGATTCTATCCAAGAGGGTTTTCTATACTTTTCCAACAAAATTCGCGGATTAAACACCAAAACTAGTTATAGATTCAAGTTATACAACCAAAATTGAGTTAAGAATACTTACCTCGTTGTTCTCTCCAAAAATCTCCCGAAAAATCACCTTATCCAAGCTCCAAATCATCAAAAATGGCAAATGGGATGAAGTTTGGACTTTATTCTGCTTCCCAGGGATTTTTTCTTCGCGTTCGCGGTCCTCCTTCTCGCGTTCGCGAAGAACAAAGTTCCAAAAATTCATTTTACTAACTCTGCTCGTACAGCCTCTAGTATAATGGTCATAACCTTTTACAAACAACTCCAAATGACTATTATGATATGTTTCTGAAAACTAGATTCAAAGAGCTACAACTTTCATTTTTGAATTATCGCCAAATTCTTTGTAGATTGAGAGATACGAGCCTCCAAAGTAAGACCTGCACAACAGAATTGCCTCTTCTTTGCGAACGCGAGGCTCTCTTGGCGAATGCGAAGAACAAAACCCCAGAAGCCAAATCCTTCTTCGCGAACGCATGGGGACCCTCGTGAACACGAAGAACAATACCAGATACCAGCTTCAGCCATTGCAAAATAGCCCGAAATAATCCGAAACCACCCCGAAACACACCCGAGACCCTTGGGACCTCAACCAAACACGCCAACATTTCCCATAACATTATTCAAACTTGTTCCAACCTTCGGAATGCTCAAAACAACATTAAAACACCAAATTTGCATCGGATTCAAGCCTAACAATTTCAAGAACTTCCAAATTCCATTTTTGATCAAAAACCCAACCAGACTACGTCCGAATGACATAAAATTTTGCAAATAAGTCCAAAATGACATAACGAAGCTACAGCAACTCTCGGAATTCCATTCCGACCCTCGGATCAAAATCTCACCTATCAACCGGAATTCGCCAAAATACTAACTTCGCCAATTCAAGCTTAATTCTACACCGGACCTCCAAAATCAATTTTGATCACACTCCTAAGTTACAAATCACCTACCGAAGCTAACCGAATTACCGGAAATCACATCTGAGCCCTCTAACTCATAAGTCAATGTCCGGTTGACTTTTCCAACTTAAGCCTTCTTAAAAGAGACTAAGTGTCTCATTTCCTACCAAAACCAATCCAAATCAACTCTAACACACCAAATACAGATAATAAAACATGAAGAAGTGTAAAATGGGAGAAACAGAGCGGTAACTCATGAGACGATGTGTTGGGTCGTCACAAGAATACATAGTGCTGCAACAATTAGCCCCTAACCAATAAATTCATAACAGTTTCTCGATGACCAAGAAGAAGGACAGCTAATAATGCAAATTGACAACCTACACAAAATCCAAAAAGCTTTTTTTCACCTTCTGCAATGATAAATAACAATGAAGATGAAGTAAATATGGAGCATATACCGATAATATCACATAAAATTGAAGAAATTGTTGAAAGTTCTTGTGCTTTTCAGAAATCAAGAAAAAGAGTGAGGAGAAAGGTGAAAGAATCTCCACCATGTAAAATACTAAGGCACGATGCGTTGCCTGAGGAAGTAAGAGTTGGATTAATCTTTGAGAACAAAGAAAACATGACTAAATTTTTCTGCAGCTTGGAGATAAATTAAAAAGTTGCATTCACTGTTGTTAGATCATGTTCTAAGAGATACGAGCTGAAATGCATCGTAGACAAATGTGGTTGGAATGTACGTGCTACCAGAATAAAAAATTCCACATTGTTCAAGGTGATAAAATATCATAACATCCATGAATGCTCGGTTGATGCAAGAAAATCATATCAGAAGCATGCTACATCAAATTGTATAAGTGAATAAATTATAGAACATGTTCGAGACAAAAAGATAGAGGTTACACCAGCCTTTGTAAAAAAGGAAATGAAAAAGAAATTTGGAATTGACATTGGTTATCACAAGGCATGGCGTGCTATTCAAAAAGTTGTTGCTTGCATAAGGGGAACACCTGAAGAGAACTACCAGATTCTTCCTTCATACCTACACATGATGGTGGCCAAAAACCCAGGAACGTACACAAGCATAAAAAGAGATGCGCAAAATAGGTAAGGAAAACAATACTAACCGTCACCCTAAAGTTTCAAATGTTACTATTTGAAAAACTTCAAACCTTATGATTTGTTTTTTTTTTGTTTCAATGTACAGATTTGCTTACTTGTTCTTTACTCCTGCGGCATCACTAGCTGGTAGGTCCTACTGTAGACCTGTTATTGCAGTAGATGCAACGTTTTTGAATTTAAAATATCGTGGTGTTCTATTTGTTGCTGTATCAAAGGATGCAAACAATCAAATCTTTCCTCTATGTTTTGGTGTAGCAGATTCAGAAAACAATGAGGTATACATTTGGTTCTTTGGGAAATGAGAAAAGCAATTCAAGTCCGTCGTGAACTGGTTTTCTTATCAGATAGAAACAAATCGATTGCAAATGGTATTAGAAGAGTTTTTCTTAAAGCTCACCATGGTATCTGCCTCTATCACTTTGAGAAAAATTTAAAGCAAATACATGCAAAGGCCATGGTAATAAATCTTTTTCAAAGTGCTGCAAGGTTATACAAACGTGAAGATTTTAATTAGTTAATGTCCCAACTCAAAGTATTGACAAGAAAACATACAATTATATAATGGAAGAGCCTCCTGAGAGATGGGATCGATCGTGGTTCCCACGGCGACGTTATGATATGCTAACAACAAACATGGTAGAATCAATGAATTTTGTTTTACCAAAGGGAGAGAAATGCCTATTTTAAGATTGTTAGATTTCATCCAAGAAAAGCTGGGAGAAACTTTTCACAGAGTATCAATATGGGCAGAAGAAGAGATGACTAAGAAGATGGACTTGGCTTGCAAAATTTTTGTGAGTATATTTGTTAACTTCATCTTTTTAGATATGTTGCAGCAATTTACTGCTTACATTTAAAAAAATTCACACTTTTTCGTTTTGAAGGAAAAATACACTAATATAATTTGTTTTAATTTTTTATTCCTTGTTAGGTGTTCAACCTTGACTCAATGTTTTTTAGAATAAATAGTGAAGGAATCGAATTCATTGTGGACTTAAAGAAGAGAATTTGTGACTACCTGGAATTCCAATTTGATGAATTTCCCTGTCCACATGCAATTGCTGCTATGAGTAAGAGATATTTGCATAAATCAGATTACTGCTCAAATTGGTATTCAAGGTAAACATAGTTGAAAACATATGAAGGACATGTGAATACCGTGGGAGATCAACTGTCACGATTCCATATTCCATACCCGATCGTGATGGTGTCTTTCGTGAAGACAAGGCCAGCCAACTAACCAAATTCGTTTCTTTAACACTTACTAAACATAAATAGATGGAAAATGCAACTTAAAGAACATTAATTATCAACATTATAGCCTAAATCAGCCCGACCAAGGTGTCACAAGTCACGAGCATCTAGGAGGGATCTTTATTACAATTTCAAAGTCTATAATACATAGAGTAAAAACTAGAAATGAAGGAGAAGAAGAAAACTCAGTGTCGCAAACGTCGGCGGTCACCTTGCTTAGCTACGATAGCCATACCTTCAATCCGCTATTAACTCGCTACCGGGTGAACAATACCTGCAACTGCACGCGAGGTGCAGGGAGTAAAGTGAGTACTTCCAACTCAGTGGTAATAAGAGCGAATAATATCTGAGCGATAAGAAAACATGTATGAGCACTCCAAAATGCTATAAAAGACTGTATAACCCTTTGAGAGAAATAGTAAAACCGTAACAGTGTTAAAATCCTTTAGAAAATCTCAAGCTCAGTAAAAAAAATCTCTTTTTCAAATGTCCTTTTTCCAACAGTCAAGCATATGAATGCTATACCAGATAGTGCAAGTCTTCACATAAATCAACCCCTTGGGAACAACACTCCTTAACATATAACACCAGCGTATCTGGTCAACAAGGCAAGTAATAGCATGTATGCCAATGATATGTGAGTGCTAAAAGTCATGCCACGTAGTAAAAACGAAATGAATGCATGAATGCAATGTAGTGCACATGACCGCTGCGGCGCGCAGCCCGATCCATTTGGGTACCCGCGCTCACTAGGGGTGTGTACAGACTCCGGAGGGGCTCCTACAGCCCAAGCGCTATAATACTGCGGTGTGCAGTCCGATCCACATATTATATCACTGCGGCGTGCAGTCCGATCCACATATTATATCACTGCGGCGTGCAGTCCGATCCATATAATATACTACTGCGACGTGCTGTCCGATCCATGCATGTATATGTATATACTGCTGCGGCGTGCAGCCCGATCCATATCTCAGTCCAGAACATGCAAATGAGCCACTCGGGCAATATCAAGTAATAGCTTTTAACTCAAAACACCAGAAAATGCAATTTAAGTCCTTAAACCTTAGGAATATGACTGCACATATCAAAACAGAGTTTGACTCAGCACTGAAATCACTTAATATGCTAAGTGTCATGAAAACAGTGATAATAACCCCTACAGGGTTCAAATAACCAGCACTAAGCCCAAAAAAACATGGCAATCAGCCCAATTCAAGATAGCATCTAACAAGTTTCAGTCAATTACGCCGTAAAATCCACAACCGGGACGGACCAAGTCACAATCCCCAACGGTGCTCTACCCCATGCTCATACCTGGCATGCAAGTCACCACAATACAACACTATGATGTGCAAATCCGGGGTTTCAAACCCTCAGGATATCATTCACAAGTATTACTAACCTCGAACCGGTGAAATTCCTCGCTCGCGATGCCTTTGCCCCTCAAATTGGCCTCCACACGCGTCGAATATAACCAACAATAGAGCGAATACATCACAATATACCAATGGGACAACACCCAATCGAAACAATCGAAATATAGCAAAAATCTCGAAACTAGCAAAACCCGAGCCCCGGGCCCGCTTTTCAAAAAATTACAAAACTCACATTACCGGATTCCTCGTCTTGCCACGAGTCCGTACATACCAGGAACTCCTAAATCCGAGATCAAATGACCTATCAAATTTCAATTTGAAATTGTCAAAAACTCAAGCCCTAGTTCATAATTTTAGGCTCAATTTCCATTAATTTCTAGACCAATTTCACAACATAATCATGTTTTAAGACCAAGATTCTTACCTCACGTCGATTCCTCTTGAATCCCTCTGAAATTCCCGTCCAAAA
Organism: Nicotiana glauca; assembly: GCA_026770625.1. Lineage (NCBI taxonomy): Eukaryota > Viridiplantae > Streptophyta > Magnoliopsida > Solanales > Solanaceae > Nicotiana > Nicotiana glauca. The sequence continues at coordinate 138,329 of MU758726.1, forward strand.
GACCCTAAGGATGTTCAAATATGGAGGATAATAGCTTAACTCGCGGAACAAAATAACACTTTAAAACCTTTTCTGCCCAGGCCTATTTCCGCTTCTGCGATACAAATGTCGCTTCTGCGAATTTTCTTCCGCTTCTGCGGTATCCCTTATTTTGCCCAGGACCGCTTCTGCGGTGATCGCTTATGCGGAACGTAGTCCGCTTCTGCGAAAACATTTCAAACGTCCACTTTCCGCTTCTGCGACTCCTCATACGCTTCTGCGAAACCGCTTCTGCGGTCCATTTCCGCAGAAGCAAAAATATTAGATACCAGATCCTTCAGCAGTCCTAAAACCCCCAAATTTCATCCCATTAGCCATCCGAAATCACCGCGAGGCCCCCGAGACCTCAACCAAAAATACCAATACATCCTATAACATCATTCAAATTTTCTCGAATCATCAAAACGCCATCGTTAACATCAAAATCCTCAATTTTCATCAAATCAAAGCCTCATTTCTTAAAAACTTCCGAATTGCACATTCGATCAAATATCCAACCAAACGATGTCCGAATGACCTGAAAATTTGTAGACATATCCAAAATCACCTAACAAAGTTACTGCAACTCTCGGAATTCCATTCCAACCCTCGGATCAAAATCTCACCTATCAACCGGAATCCGCCAAAATTCAAACTTTGCCAATTCAAGCCTAATTCTACACCGGACCCCCAAATTCAATTCCGATCGCATCCTAAGTCACAAATCATCCCCCGAAGCTAAACAAATTGCCGGAATTCACATCCGAGCCTTCTAACTATATAGTCAACTTTCGGTTGACTTTTCCAAAACAAGCTTCCTTCAAAGAGACTATGTGCCTCATTTCCAACTAAAACCAATTCAATTCTATCCGATCAACTCAAATACTGATATTGAAACTTAGAAAAACATAATATGGGGTAAACAGGGTGGTAACTCACGTGACGACGGGCTGGGTCGTCACATCCTCCCCAACTTAAACAAATGCTCGTCCTCGAGCGTATCTAGATTTGTCCTAGAAGCCAACCAAGGACTGAACAACCTTACCAGGCATATACCCTGGGTGATCCCACATCACCCTATCTCTTATAGGTCCGACAACACAACATGGCTGAAATTACCCAATCCGGTCTAGCACATAATTCACAGAACTACCTTTTCACTTCTGAAACCATCAATACGATCAAACCTCGCACCTATACTTTGAATAGTCCCGAACCAGCTGTAATAACCCATACTTGCAACCTCAATGAAATCACATGATATACCACATAATCCAGCACCTGAAACGATAATTTCTATTCACAGCAGTTGTCCACAACAACCATATACCGATAGAAACCTCTCAATAGCTAAAGCCCCATTCCAACACTTCATATCCTACCAATGATAATGAAACACACAGCAAACCTTAACCATTTCTCAAATCAACCACTCATGAACCCACTTCCCTTTTGACTAATACCACAGTAGATCTCCGAGCCAAACCTCGATATAAATCATCTAACCAGCTGAGATCACATCTGTTCTCATTTATTAATGACTCCAACGATCACCTCGAATTCAACGCCCCACTCTGGTGATATGTCACCTCATCACCGGCCTAAGACACAACTTGCATAATCCACGCACCAATGGTGGGCGGTCTGAACATACTCAAATCATGACAAATGGCTCAAACAAAAGAGCTGTAACTCAAGTTCCTCGGTACCATCACAACACAAGGCTGGGACCCCATCCCACATCATAGAAATAGAATACCTAAATCTACCCTGAAGGGTCTAATCTCCACGTAGCCTCGCTACAATGCACAATCTTATCCAAGCACTGTTACACATGAAGCACCTCAAGTCGCAATGCTCAAAATGGACAGGCATGCACAGATTGGTGTCTGAAACCCAGCAATCCATCACACCCACGGTGAAGCAAGTAATATACACCATTCAATCCTGAAAGGACATAACCGATGCGCTATTTGCCAAGCAACACCCAATATGGACTTTATTTAGAAATTAGGAGGCAAGGCATACAAAATAACATATGGGAAAACTATTCTCAACATCACATTGTAGCGGCATGCAACCCTATCCAGATAACATACCCGTGGCGGCGTGCCACCCGATCCACACAAATATCTCACATAGGGAGATGCATATCGAGCCAAATTTGCTCATTACAACAAAATACTGAGTGCATAACAATATCTACATATAGCGTTATAAGCTACAAAACTCAAGCACAATCCGGAAATCATAACGCCTCACAGCACCGAAAAAGCATCTCATAGATCTCCCCAGATCACTATCAAGCTCAATAACGAGAGATTAAACCTATCCCTCAACAATACATATCAGGGCCAACCAAGCCATCTCAATCTGAATACGTAGCCACATCGTCCTACCAACGAACTCAATGCCAAGAAGCCTAAAGCTGCTCCTTCCACTTTTTATAACTCTTGCTGGAGCCGTACGATACGGTGCTCGACACCAAATCAATACAAAAATCCACAATCTCGCCCGGCGACATGCCCGGCCACAAGGAACGCATCAAAAAAAGTCCCTCAATACCGGAACTGAATCAATGGTAGAAACCTTTATACTGACATCCGTCACAAAGGCCCAATTAAGGAAGCCGTCCGCTAGTCTTTGGAGTGCCAACCACTCTGCTATTAACATGATCCGATACACCTCGCCACGCCACCTGTGGCATTTTCCAACATAGCCCATAGCAAAATAGTCTAGAATAACCCACATTGAGACAATCAGTCTACAGCTCAACATCATATACAAAAATCTTACATACCAACAAGGAAAGATCCACTCGGGCCTCCAAATTCAATAGCCGCTAAAGGTACCAATACACACTATCCACAACCACTATATAGCTTGAACATGAGAGCTCCCAGTCTCCAGCCCCACATAGCACAAAAATCACTGTACCTGATCCCCAAATTCTGCATTATAAATACATATTACACCTCGAGTACCCAATCATTCTTCGAAGATATTTTAAAATTCTCCTGTGCCATCAAACACACTCACATTGCCCTTTTTTCTGAAACATATACCCTTGTCAAATCACTATGATTAGCAACACTGTTTCCTTAGTCATATGAGGATCACTCACCCTAATCATCTGAAGATCGATTCTTAAGTCTCCTGCAGCTGCCCATGCCGCTTAAGAATTTAATGACTTTCCATTCTGAACTGAACCGAGCCTTACACATACAAATCCTAATCCTCCACAACATATCGCATATACCATACCACACTAGGATACATGAGAACTTTTATCTCCCTTCCGAACTGCAGACATCGACGCACTCAACTAGTCAAGAGCTTTCATTGATCCCACTTAGAAGAAAATTCATTACTCACTCCATGCTTCGCATACCCATAAGAAATATACTCCTCTTCAAACCACGGTAAAACCCAACAAGAACATCTCTGCCAACTCCATTTGCACAAGCCAAACTGCCAGGACTGAATCGTTCTGTCAAACCCAAGCTGAGCAAGCCGTAAAAACCCAAGAGCATTGCTGCAAAATGCCTGTAAAAGCTCATCACCTCGAACACATACAAGAGTTAATCATGTTCTTACCATACCGATTCGATCTGCTATCAAGCTATTCCATCTATCTAACTTCTCTTTTTATTCATCATCAACTTGATATTTCTCCCTCGCTATAGTATCACAATGCCTCAATCCAGGCTTACCACACGAGATTCGAACGTAAGACCACACTGTCTAAGACCCATAGGCCACCAATTACTCTCTCAATACTCCCAGAAATACCACGCTCCAGAATACTTTACTTGAAGAACTTCCTGCGAATCAGAATTCGTTACCATTACTTCCCAGATACTGATACATAGAATCCCATAATTAACATAAAATACCACAAGTCTTGACCTTTTCCGAATGAAAACACAGTCCTTAGCCACATACCCAACCTTAAGGCACCTGATTATTACATGCCAAATCTTGAACACAATAAAACCATTCTCGAGAGTCATTTACTCTTACACAACTGTAATTTACCTGACTTAACGAACAGAACCACTCGTTCCTTATTAGCACTCTGACACCATAGGATATGATCTCATTCCAATACAAACGAACATCTTCCTTCTCTATACACTGAGCATCCTTTATCAACAACTTCTCAAGACATCTTATTATTTCCTCACATCTACGAAGCACCATATCACCTTTATCAAACTTTTGCTTCACTCGTGCCATCCTTGGCTCATTTTTTGCAACCAGGACTGATCCGCCAGCATACCTCGAAACGGAAACAACATAGCACATAACCGTGCGATTAGCTAATCAATAGAAACCTCCCCAACTTGGCTTGAAGCCATCTATCAGGACACATTTAATATCCCATAATACTTTTACTATAATGATGCCACAATATTATAGTGAGATTAAACTCAAATCATCTACTAGTTTATGAAAACACCGATCCTCGGATACTGAAATCCTCTACAAACCTCACATTCATCCCCACATCAGGTGAGTCCACTCTCTTAAGCGAGCCGAATTTACCAAATTTCAACACGTACCCTTCAATTACACGTGAGATCTTCTAACAATATACATAAGAATCGTACCCCTTAAGAATACTACGGAGGAGATATCCCACCTGCTTTGCCTCAATTTTAGTATTTCAGCACACCTTCCACCATCATACACATAACACATCCATTAAGTCTTCCTGATTCTGAACTCATATAGCCACACGTAGTGTACTTCACTTCCCAACTAGGAGACACAAAAATATCCTTCACGCGCCCATATTCGGGTTACACATCAAACCACAATAGGAAACGAATCACTTAACAGTTCATGTATTCTCCCGCAGACTTCTTCGTCACTGCCAAGTCATATAATAACATCTCATCACCTGAATACCAAACCGCCATTCTGGCTAATAGAGACAATACCGAACATATAAGTTCAAAACACTTGCTCACACGATCAGCACCTCGGTGCTCAAGCCATAGGCAAGATCCGGCCTCAAGTCCTCCAGACTGGCCCAATATCGAACTCACGGGATCACATCTCGCCCCTTGATCGGGGAATCACAAGCCATCAAGGCACATACAATATTGAGCGCTCGTGTGCGCATACAGACGTGTGGAAGGAATTTCAAGAGTTATATCTCAAGCTGAATCAAATACGCACGATAAGAATTCCAAGAAAGTGAAGTTTTTCCTAAAGGTTCTGCGGCCTCTCGAGGATAAATACTGATGTCTCCGTACCGATCCGCGAGACTCTAATAACCCTGCTCATGACTCGTGAGACCTAGTAACCTTAACTCTGATACCAACTTGTCACAACCCATATTCCATACCCGGTCGTGATGGCGCCTCTCGTGAAGACAAGGCCAGCCAACTAACCCAATTCGTTTCTTTAACACTTACTAAACATAAATAGATGGAAAATGCAACTTAAAGAACATTAATTATCAACATTATAGCCTAACTCGGCCCGATCGGGGTGTCACAAGTCACGAGCATCTAGGAGGGATCTTTATTACAATTTCAAAGTCTACAATACATAGAGTAAAATCTAGAAATCAAGGAGAAGAAGAAAACTGGGTGCCGCGAACGCCGGCGGTCACCTTGCTTAGCTACGATAGCCATACCTTCAATTCGCTATTAACCCGCTACCGGGTGAACAATACCTGCAACTGCACGCGAGGTGCAGGGAGTAAAGTGAGTACTTCCAACTCGGTGGTAGTAATAGCGAATAATATCTGAGCGATAAGAAAACACGTATGAGCACTCCAAAATGCTATAAAAGACTGTACAACCCTTTGAGAGAAATAGTAAAACCGTAACACTGTGAAAATCCTTTAGAAAATCTCAAGCTCAGTAAAAAAAATCTCTTTTTAAAATATCCTTTTTCCAACAGTCAAGCATATGAATGCTATATCAGAGAGTGCAAGTCGGCACATAAATCAGCCCCTTGGGCACAGCACTCCTTACCATATAACACCAGGGTATCTGGTCAACAAGGCAAGTAATAGCATGTATGCCAATGATATGTTAGTGCTAAAAGTCATGCCACATAGTAAAAACGGAACGAATGCATGAATGCAATGCAGTGCACATGACCGCTACGGCGTGCAACCTGATCCATTTGGGTACCCGCACTCACTGGGGGTGTGTACAGACTCCGGAAGGGCTCCTACAGCCCAAGCGCTATATTACTGCGGCGTGTAGTCCGATCCACATATTATATCACTGCGGCGTGCAGTCCGATCCATATAATATATTACTGCGGCGTGCAGTCCGATCTATGCATGTATATGTATATACTGCTGCGGCGTGCAGCCCGATCCATATCTCAGTCCAGAACATGCAAATGAGCCACTCGGGCAATATCAAGTAATAGCTTTTAATTCAAAACATCAGAAAACGTAATTTAAGTCCTTAAACCTTAGGAATATGACTGCACATATCAAAACAGTGTTTGACTCAGGACTGAAATCATTTAATATGCTAACAGTGATAATAACCCCTACAGGGTTCAAATAACCGGCACTAAGCCCAAAACAACATGGCAATCAGCCCAATTCAAGATAGCATCTAACAAGTTTTAGTCAATTACGCCGTAAAATCCACAACCGGGACGGACCAAGTCACAATTCCCAATGGTGCTCTACCCCACGCTCATACCTGGCATGCAAGTCACCATAATACAGCACTATGATGTGCAAATTCAGGGTTTCAAACCCTCAGGATACCATTCACAAGTATTACTCACCTCGAACCGGTGAAATTCCTCGCTCACGATGCCTTTGCCCCTCAAATTGGCCTCCAGGCTCGTCGAATCTAACCAACAATAGAGCGAATACATCACAATATACCAATGGGACAACACTCAATCGAAACAATCGAAATATATCAAAAATCTCGAAACTAGCAAAACTCGAGCCCCGGGCCCGCTTTTTAAAAAATTACAAAACTCACATTACCGTTTTCCTCGTCTTGCCACGAGTCCGTACATACCAAGAACTCCCAAATCCGAGCTCAAATGACCTATCAAATTCCAATTTGAAATTGTCAAAAACTCAAGCCCTAGTTCATAATTTAAGGCTCAATTTGCATGAATTTCTAGACCAATTTCACAACATAATCATGTTCTAAGACCAAGATTCTTATCTCACGTCGATTCCTCTTGAATCCCTCTGAAATTCCTGTCCAAAAGCTCCCAAGGACGTTCAAATATGGAGGAAAATAGCTTAACTCGCGAAACAAAATGACACTTTAAAACCTTTTCTGCCCAGACCTATTTTCGCTTCTGCGATACAAATGTCACTTCTACGACTTCCGCTTCTGCGGTATCCCTCATTTTGCCCAGGACCGCTTCTGCGGTCCATAACCGCTTCAGCGGTGACCGCTTATGCGGAAAGTAGTCCGCTTCTGCAGAAAAATGCCAAACGTCCACTTTCCGATTCTATGAATCCTCATACGCTTCTACAAAACCGCTTCTGCGGTCCATTTCCGCACAAGCGAAAATATCAGATACCAGATCCTTTAGTAGTCCTGAAACCCCAAATTTCATCCTATTAGCCATCCGAAATCACCCCGAGGCCCCCGGGACCTCAACCAAAAATACCAATACATCCTATAACATCATTCAAACTTGCTCGAATCATCAAAATGCCATCGTTAACATCAAAATCCTCAATTTTCATCAAATCAAAGCCTCAGTTTCTTAAAAACTTTCGAATTGCACATTCGATCAAAAATCCAACCAAACGATGTCCGAATGACCTAAAAATTGGCAGACATATCCAAAATCACCTAACAAAGCTATTGCAACTCTCGGAATTCCATTCATACCCTCGGATCAAAATCTCACATATCAATCGGAATCCGCCAAAATTCAAACTTCGCCAATTCAAGCCTAATTCTACACCGGACCACCAAATTCAATTCCGATCGCACTCCTAAGTCACAAATCATCCCCCGAAGCTAACCAAATTGCCAGAATTCATATCCGAGCCTTCTAACTATATAGTCAACTTCCGGTTGACTTTTCCAAAACAAGCTTCCTTCAAAGAGACTATGTGCCTCATTTCCAACTAAAACCAATTCAATTCTATCCGATCAACTCAAATACTGATATTGAAACTTAGAACAACACAATATGGGGGAAAGGGGGAGGTAACTCACGTGATGACGGGTCGGGTCGTCCCATCAACAATCATGGGAAATACCATAAAATGTACAATCTGAGATCACAAAACCTCCCGGTGTGGAGATTTTACAAGGAAGAACACAAAAGAAGAGGCATATACCTGCAACTGAATCATCACTATCATTCAAGTATACCAAATGCAGTCAATGTAAACAAGTTGGGCATAACAGAACAACTTTCTTGTCTTCTCCAGAACCTCATCCATATTCCAAGAAACACACTGAAAAATACTCCAAGCTTCAATAATCCTTTGTCTGAATTTAGACTTTCTTTATTGTATGACATAATTCAAAATATGATTTTTTTCATAGGAATAAAAAATAAGCTCTTGGACAATTTTATATACTGCTAAAGTACAAATCACTCATTTTTGTTGCGCAGGCTTACATGTTTGGTTGCATTTTAAAAATGAAGGCAATGACTTTTGCAAGAAAAAACTTCAGGTTACAGTATGTGAAATACATATCATTAAACAAAAAAAAACACACACGCCTACAAAACTCACACACACACACATATATGCATACAAAAAAAAATGCATGTACAAACAAAAGTTGTAGCATCTCTAAGCAACTAAGAAGTATAAAGCAAATACCAATAAATAACAAGTACAATGCAATAGAAAACTAAGAACAAAGAGGGTGACAATTATATTGACATAAAAAGAGGTGAGAACAACACACATATTTCAAAACTTCAGCTCTCTGGGCTGATGTTATACTAAATGAACCTAAAAAAACTTCAGCTTTATAGGCTGAAGTTAACAAAAAAGACACTAACAATCACCACCACCACCATCATCATCGCCATCATCATCATCATCATCATCATCATCATCATCATCACAGTACTCCTCAATGTCTCTAAATATCTCATCATCATCACTATCGGAGATAACTATAGGGCAGTTGGGCAAAAGACCACTAAATCCAAGAAGATCAATTTCAACTTGTCGAATTCATCATGTAGCTGACTTTGTTCGACGATTAGTCTGTCCATAAGAGGAAGAAGAATCTTCAGCTTGTTTTGCAGCTTGGAATAGTTGGTCAAGCTGGGAAACTTAAAACTATCAAACTGCTGCACAACCTTGTCGAATGAGGTTGAATAATCTCCACAACTACGTTCCAGGTTAAGCCTGCTCTGGAATGATTCATTGGCACAGAGCTTTGGTCTGATTCTCTCCCAATCAGCCTTTATTTCATCCCACAAAAGTATAAGATTAGCCATCGGTTTGTTATTGTACCACTCACACTTCAAACTCTCCCACTTCTTCATAATTTCATCCATATTAGGCTTCCCTTTTCTGTTTGGATCAGATGTTTTTTTAACAAAAGCTAAAAGACTAAGGGTGAATGTAAATTTAAAGAAATATGATAGAAGTCTATGAATGACAATGAAATTTTCAAGTGAAGAGATTGTTAATATAGACAAAGAGTTCACCTAATCAATTTAATATCTATAAATGTAAAAGTAACTTTTCAGATGTTTTTACTGTTTTACGTTTAGAGAAATTGAATGAAACAAGATAAGTAGGTGGTAAAAACAAGTATGTAGTAAATGCAAAAAGAAATGTAACTTCAGCCCTAGTAAAACCCACAGTTTTTATATAGTAAAAAAATAACTTCAGCCTGAAAAATAACTTTTTACTATATAGTGAAACAAATTTAAATGAAAGATGAAGTAGTTGACAAAAGATAAAAAGTAGACAATAAATGGAAAAAAAAAGATAAGTATCAACTTAAAAAAAAATACCAAAATATGCTAAAGTTTTTATCCTAAAGCTTTTTCGAAAAACTTTGGCCCAATGTGCTGAAGTTTTTTAGTATATTTCAACAACTTTAGCACCTGATAAGCTGAAGTTTTTATATTGGATTTAATAGTTTTTATCTTAAGCTTTTTCAAGAAACTTCGGCCCAATGTGCTGAAGTTTTTTAGTATATTTTCAAAAACTTCAGCACTTGGTCAGCTGAAGTTTTTTGTTGGATTCAATAGTTTTTGTCCTAAAGTTTTTTCGAAAAACTTCGGCCCAATGTGCTGATGTTTTTTAGTATATGTCAACAACTTCAGCACCTTATAAGCTGAAGTTTTTCTATTGGATTCAATAGTTTTTTCTTAAGCTTTTTCAAGAAACTTCGGCCAATTTGCTGAAGTTTTTTAGTATATTTCCAAAAACTTTAGTATTTGGTCAGCTGAAGTTTTTCTATAAATGCTGAAGAGATTGTTACCTATTTTTTGTTCAGAGAAATTGAATGTAAGAACATAAGTAGTTGGCAAAAGATGTAAGTGGTAAATGCTAGTAGTTGATAAATGCAATAAAAAAATAGTAAAAAATAAGGGACACAAAGTAGTTGATATACGTGATAAATCACAAAAAATAGCTAGAAAATGCAAATATCTTCGGCCTAATGTGCTGAAGTTTTTTTAGTATATTTCAGAAACTTCAGCACCTGACAAACTGAAGTTTATCTATACGACTCAATAGTTTCTGTCTTAAGCTTTTTCAAGAAACTTCGGTCCAATGAGCTGAAGTTGTTTAGTATATTTCCAAAAACTTCAGCACATAGTCATCTGAAGTTTTTATTTGGACTCAATATTTTTTTACCTAAAGCTTTTTTCAAAAAACTTTGGCCCGATGTGCTGAAGTTTTTTAGTATATTTCCAAAAACTTCAACACCTGATAAGCAGAAGTTTTTGTGTTGGATTTAATAGTTTTTGTCTCAAACCTTTTTCAAGAAACTTCGGACGAATGTCCTGAAGTTTTTTACCATATTTTAACAAACTTCAGCACCTGATAAGCTGAAGTTTTTGTGTTGGATTCAATAGTTTTCTTATGACTTTTAAACAATACTTCAGCTCAAAAAGCAGAAGTCATTCTTAAGTATTTTCAAACAAAAAATATACTTAAAATTCATGATAAAAGACACAAACATATTTGTATGACACAAAAGTGAACTAAAAAAATAATTAATATATATTCACAAAATCCAAATTATGTGCAATCAACCAATCCTCTAATCAAAAATTCACACAGAGACTCTTCAAAATCTCCATAATCATGTCCTTCTCGTTCTTCTGGAGTTTCATAGCCGCTATCTTTATTCCAATTTCCATGAGCCCAAAGATTGGCAGCCAATTCTCTCCTGAATTCCAATGTTTGACTTTGATTAAAATTGAATACATCTTCTCTCATCAACCGCATATCCATAAACTTAAGAGCAAATATACCACAATCAACACTGCAAAAAACACATGAAAAAGAAATTAAAGAATAGTTAAGACAAGGGCAAAAAATAATAAACATAAGATGCATCATAAAACATATGTGAAACACATGCCTGTTAGTCTGTTCCGGTGTGTGCATCCACTTAATTTTAAATTCTTCCACAGGACTGTCCCCATAATATTCATCAAGTTCCCCAAAATTCAAGCATTTGAGACAGTGTGGAATCAACCGGGCATAAATTTTGACATGTTCAATCGCACGCTTGTATGTTACACTGCCCATGAAATCATACACATATATAATTTTCTCTTCAAAGTCTAGATAGCCAAAAAAGTAGTGCGTAGATATCTGGTCCTCCCTTGGCTTAAGTTGAAATGGAAAGAATACTTTTTTGGCAGATGCCCATGAGATACCACAGGAAAGGTCACGACCTTTTACGTGGTTGGCCACCTTTTCATTCGTTGATTCTTCCTCATACCAACAAAAGTTCGTAAGTGGCTTAATAACCGCTTCTTCTTCTTCTTCTTCTTCTTCTTCTTTTTCTTCTTCTTCTTCTTCTTCTTCTTCTTCTTCTTCTTCTTCTTTAAGCTGTTCTTTGAATATCATCTTTCTCTTTGATTTTCTCTTAAGAATCTGCATTCTCTTTTGCTTCCTTTTCTCAATTATCTTCAACTTTTCTTCTGAAGGATTAACACTATCCAGGATAGTCATATACTGATCGAAAAGTAAATCTGTTACTGCACATTTTGCTTTTGTATAACGTGGAAGGTGATAGCAATATTTTTTGCGCAAGTAATATACGCCCACGTCAATATGCTGCAAATGGACAACGACAAATGATAACATGTGAAATTACCACTATGAAGTTTAGAAAAAATACACTACACAACTACAAAACAATATGAAAAAAAAAACTTAAGCATATTCAGTTTTAACAAATAAGCTAAAAAATTTCAGCATATTACTATGAATAAAGCTATACTACAAAAAATAAACTGAACTTTTGTGAAATATAGTTGAAAACCAATTCAAAAAACAAACTTAATAACTTACTTCATCCGCAAGATCAGAGTCACGATCCATAAGCTCGGTAAAGAATGATTTTTGAATATCAAGTCCAGCTAATCTGAATGGATTGGAATCATATTCACTAGCATCCATCTCCAACCACTTTTTAAATCTTTGCATCAATTCGCTGTCTTGAGAAACATAATGGAAGGGACACCTTCTTCTATTCTTTCCTACTATCCAATCTTGCGCCCTTTGCTTTTTCCTATAAACTACATAAGAAGATCTCAACCAAATACTCTCCATATGCATCCTTTTCCCTTTTTTATCTTCTTTTCCTTTTGCTTACTCTTCCAGTTGTTCCGTCAAAACTAAATGCTGTTGTTCAGAAGCAGGGGGAAACTACAGCCATCGTGGTGGATGCTTGACCAATTCCCTGATGTTCACGACGTTCTTATGTCTCTTCACGAACAACAACAGCAACAGAATTACCTTCTGAATCAGCCCCTTGTGTACTACCAAGTGAAAATGAACATATATTGAAGTTGGGGATATCACTGGTTGTCACGACCCCAAACCCGGTCGTGATGGCGCCCAACACAACTGCTAGGCAAGTCCGACCAATTTCACTCTCAACCCGAGCATAAAGCTCAAAACCATTTGTTTAAAAAAAATCATTAACAGCATTTAAACTAGAAGCAAATCTGAAAGATAGAAATAAATCCGAAAATCCACAATACTGAACAACCTCCCAAAGATCTGGGGGTCATGAGTCTAGAGCCTCTACCAGAATAGCAAAGTATACTGTAAAATAATATAGTCTGAAGTACGCGGAAAAGTCAAATAACAGGAAATAGGAGAGAAGTCGGGTCCTGCGGACGTCAGGCAGCTACCTCGACAACTCCGTGTAAAAGCCCTGAAGAACAGCTCAGATAGCTCCTGGAGTACCTGAATCTGCACACAAGGTGGAGGGAGTAAAGTGAGTACTTCCAACTCAGTGGTAATAGACATATATAATG
>MU758728.1:6602-22504 GCA_026770625.1 Nicotiana glauca
TTCTTAATTGTAAACTTGAATTTTATATGCAAATGCAATATATTTTTGTATTTTTATTTATTTAAACAAATAAACATGCACAGATAAATGTAAATAATACAAGAAAAATAACACAAAATTCACAACAATTGCAAGCAAACTAAAATTATTTTATTTTGAATCTTTGGGAATATTTCTCTTATAGGGAAAAAATTACATGCTCACAATCATAATAAAGTGTATATGATTAAGTTATTTTAATAATGGTCAGATTTAATTAAGAGATGATGTTAGAAAGTAGAATCATAAAATCATTCAATCAATACTGACAATCTCAAGCTATATCTTTTTAGACATACAATAATTTAATTATATCTATTTAAATACATGTGAAAAAATGACACACATAAGATAGAAAGTTAAAAATAAGTTACATTTTTATAAATATAACATAATTTTTCTCTGCAAAGAAATTAAACTTAAATATTTTTCAATCATTTAGTTATATTTAATATATTTTCGAATGATATTAGCTGAAATGTGTTAAATGTAGTTGTATCTAAGCTTTATTAATTATGTCATTTGTATCAACCATATTGAATTTTAAATTCTTAAAATAATTAGCTTTGTGATAATAATTTTTTATTATAACAGGCTACGTTATGCTTAATGACTTATATGCTCAAGCCAAACATATATACGACATTATGTTTTGTATAGGATCATCATTTTTACATTTACCTACACATAAATCAACAAAATATAATTGATAAAAATAATTTCTATGGATATCTTTTACACATCGAATTTTCGTAACTTTCAAAAAAATATAATTTTTAAATTAAAAAATTAAATCTTAACATTCAAATAATATTTTTAAAAGTATTTAAAGAATTTCAAAGTCAAATATGTAGTCATAAAATTCACAGGTAAATTCTTAAGTATTACACATCCAATTAAAACAACAACAAAATTTCTACCTAAATCGTAAGAACAAATCCTCAATCAAAATCGTATAATGAAATATTCAAGTAAATACTCAAGAAATAATCTTCGCCAAAAATCACACAAATGATCTCTAGTTATTTTTAAATAATAAAAATTCTAGGTAAATCCCGAGCTATCAATAAATTTCTAAAATAAATTACAATAATAAAATTCATGTGTAATTTCTCCATTAAGTAAATCCCAAGGGAGAAAAAACTCTAACTAAATTTACATCAACCAAATCTCTAGGAAATTTTCCAAATAAGAAAATTTTCGGGGAAATCCCCAAGAAAATATCCCTAACTAAAATCGGAATAATAACATCCCCATGCAGTTCCACATCTAAGAGAATCCCTAGGTAAATTCCCAAGAAAAAATCTCCAGCTAAATCCGCAGCAACAATATCCCCAGCTAATTTTCCAAATAACCAAATGCCCAGGTAAATCCCCAGCTAAATTCGTATGTAGGGTTACCTAGGGATTTTCCTTTAGAATAACATATGACTTTTTTCTCATTTTCTTTGTTTGTTTACCTACGAATTTTCTTACAAAAATGTACTTGCCGATTTATTTCTCTAGGTAATTTCCCTTGTAATATTTTGGCACATAATGGCACCAAAGTTACCTACGGATTTTCCTAGGAAAATATTTTTTGCAAGGGAACTATTTTAAATTTAAGAATTTTAATATTTTTTATAAAAATTCGCAGGTATTTGTAGACAATAAATTTGCGTCAAGGAAATAAAATCAGGCCGAAACATATTACAACAATCGTAATATTGTATTTCAAATATTTGAGTGTTACAATCTCTATGAATCCTCTGATTCTTCTTTTCAATAGTAAATATATTTAAGGGCTTTCGAGCTTGATCTTGAATCTATATTTGTGTAGCGATCTGGCCGGTCGTTTTGAGAATTTACGCTCCGATCTCCACTGTTTCTCCCTTATCTATTTCTACTATTGTGACTTGCCGGGATGATTCGTTTTGAGTTTCAGAGTGTTTTGAAATACTTAGTCCATAAAAGAGAGCTTAAGTGTTAAAATTTGGTTCGTAGTTAGAACTCTATGAAAACGACTCCGGAATAGAGTTCTGTTGATTTCATAAGCCTCGTTGGGTGATTTCGGGCATAGAGGCATGTCCGAATTGTGTTTAGGAGGTCTGTAGCTTATATAGACTCGAAATGACAAAAGTCAAATTTTTAGAGTTTTGGGCCGGTAATGAAATTTTGATATCGAGGTCGAATGTAATTCTGGAAGTTGGAGTAGGTACGTAGTATGGGATATGACTTGTGTGCAAAATTTAGAGTCAATCAAACGTAGTTTAGTTCGTTTCGGCATCGGTTGTAGAATTTTGAAGTTTCAAGTTCTTTAGGTTTGAATTGGAGGATTAATTGTGTTTTTAGTGTTGTTTGACGTTATTTGAGGGCTCGACTAAGATTGTATGATATTTTAGGATTGGTTAGTATGTTTGGTTGATGTCCCAGGAGCCTTGGGTGAGTTTCCGGTGCTTAATAGATTGGTTTGAGACTTATGCAAATTGTTAAAATTGCTGCACTTGGTGCTTTCGCACCTGCGCATTTTTGGACTGCAAGAGCGGAGCTGCAGAAGTTGCTAAGGAACCATAGAAGCGGAATTTAGCCAAACCAGTTGGGTCCGTAGATGCAGTAAGGAATTCGCAAAAGCGGTTGAGGACCATAGGAGCGGCTCGCAGGTGTGGCCCAGTGCTCGCAAATGCGGTCCCATCCCACTTAAGTGATTTCCACACCTGCGGTGGAATTTCCAAGAAGAGGGGTCCACAAGTGCGATTTGTTTGGCAGAAAAAGAGAGAATTCGATGGTTTGGTGTTCATTCCATAAAATTCATATTTAAGCTTGGAGGAAGGCAATTTTTCGAGAGTTTTATAGAGGATACCATTGGGTAATAATTCCTAATCCTATTTTGATCATATTTCATTAATCCGTAGTTGTTTCCTTCATTATATAATGAATATGAGTGAGGAAGTTGAGAAATTGGGGGAAAAACTTCCCCAACCAAAAATCTGAGATTTGAGTAGGATTTAGGTGTCAAATTTGGATGATTTTTCCATGATTGATCTCGTGAGTAAATGTGTGTTCATAATTTATAACTTTTACCCGATTTCGAGACATGGGCTCGGGGAGGATTTTTGGGTATTTTTCTATTTTCTTGCCTTAGCTTTGATTTCATTAGCTAAAATAGTTTCTTGTATCTATATTTACGTTATGTAATTGATTTGATTAGATTTGGGCCACTCAGAGTTGGATACTCAGGGCAAGGGCGTGATTTCGGATTGATTTGAACTTGGTTCGAGGTAAGTGGCTTGCCTAACCTTTGGGGGGGGGGGGGNCTTAATATTTGATATTGTTTGATATATGAGCATCGTGTACGTGAGGTGAAAAGTACGTACACGGGCTATTTGTTGAAAATCCCCATTTTCCTTTAACAAATATCTTTTTTCCTTAGATTAAGCAACACTAGTATATGTAACCACCCTGTTTAGCTTAGGAAAGCATGCCTTAACTGTCTTAACTGCCTATCTGAACTCTGTACAACATGCTTAGTGGAAATTACCTGTCATCTTGATATAAACTTGGTTTAAACTGTAGAATTCCTGGTTGAAACTATTATTTATGTTGATTGAGTTGCATATTTACTTTGGGACTACGAAATGGTACTTTGGGAGACCCCTCTGCACGTTTACATTTGGGACTATGGGACGGTATCCCTAGAGATCCCACGGTACTGTATATTTACTTTGGGACTAAGTAACGGTATTCCAGGAGATCCCCCTGCACATTTACCTTTCGGACTAAGGGATGGTATCCCAACAGATCCCCTTGCACATTTACGTTTGAGACTATAGGACGGTATCCCGGGAGATCTCCTGTTATTATCTCTGTGTACTGAGCTATTTTTTTCTGTGATTTCATTCTCGTTAAATTTTAGCATTTATCTTTACTGCTATATTTTATTCTCTATTATATATACACACACACACACACACACCAGTAGGGCCCTGACCTGATCTCGTCACTACTCGACCGAGGTTAGGCTTGGCACTTACTGGATACCGCTTTGGTATGCTCATGCCCTTTCCTGCACATATTTTTCATGTGCAAATCTAGGTACCTCATATATATATATATATATATATATATATATATATATATATATATATATATATATATACATACACACACACACCCCATACTCGGGCAAAAAGTTTGAACATGGTTGAATTTATATCTCGACTGCCGGCATTCAACTAAAACTTCAATATGCATCAACTGACACTTAAAACATTTTTGAAAAATCACAAAAATATCAGTAGCCTTGAAAACAGAGGAACCAATTCGAAAACAAGAGAGTAACAGAGGAGGAATCAATTCAATCTATCGACTATCAATCTAACAACAACCAGATATGACAAACGACTTAGTAAACACAGAAAAACCTATACTTTCGCTAATCCCAAAAGGCCGTAGTTGGATATCAAAAATCAAAAATCAAAATTGGAACCTGGTAAGCAAAAACTTCTGCCAATTAAGAGCAGAAATTAAAGGAGACGAAAGCTTTATGCAATAATTCTTGAAACCTACACGAAACAGAGTTGAAGACGTTCAAGGCAAAGATTGACAGAGAAGAATGATAATAATCGAGCAGCTTCAACCCAAAATTATATATAACTCGATCGAGAATGACCCGGGATTGTCGGAGACCGTGCATGGCGGAGGTTTTTTAGCGATGTTGTGCAGGTTTTCCGTCGTTCTTCCTATCGTTCTAATTATAGACGTCTTTTTGTATCATTATACTTACAGGTTTAGTTTTTCCATTTGTTTTTTTTTAAATTGTAGGGTTTCTAATTAGAGGGAATGTAATTTATTATTACAAAAAATTGGAGGGAAAGATTGTACGGAGGGAAAGTTAAAATAATAAAAATATAATTCAATTAGGGATTTTTAGAGGCAATTATTTTTTATTGTCATTAAAAATATATCTTTTAGTGGCTAATGATCACGTGCCGCTAAATTTTAGATTAAATAATTCATTAGTGGAAATTACCTAATTGTCGCTAAATAATTACCGCCAAAGACCTTTTTTATAGTAGTGAAACTTCTTTTAAAATATTCATTAAGTTTCACGTTAGAGAAAAGATGGCTGAGTTTACAAAATAGTATAAAAAACTAGGACTGAGTTCAATAATATGTAAAAATGGTAAGAAACCCGTAATAGCAATCCTTGAAGGATTTCATCAATTGGCACAAAGCCCAAATATAGCAATCAACTCAAATTATAACGATAATAAGTGAATTTCAGTCAAATACGTAGTATATTCATATACCGGGACGGACCAAGTCACAATCTCCAATGGTGCTCTACCACACGCTCGCTACCCGGCGTGCAAGTCACCTCAATATAGCGCTACGATGTGCAAATTCGGGGTTTCAAACCTTAGGACATCATTTATATCTATTACTCACCTCAAGCCGGCCAAAATCCTGGCTCGCTATGCCTTTGCCTCTCAATTGGACCTCATCGCGCACCGAAGCTGATCAAAACCACAACGAATATGTCACAGTATGCCAATAGAAAAATATGAAAACAATCGAAAATAGCAAAAATCTCGAAATTAGCAAAATTTAACATCAACGAATTCCTTATCTCGCCACGAGTCTATACATATAAAAATTACCAAAATCAGAGTCCAAATGACCCATCAAATCCCCATTCTTAACCCTCTTAAGTTCAGGCCCTAATCTCCATTCTAACTCCTTAATTCTTTAGTTTTTCAGTATAAATTCATGTAATAACACCTTAGAATTGTGTTTTAGACTTAGAAATCCTTACCTCAAAGAAGTCCCTTGATTTCTCTCTTCTAACTCGCCCAAATTCTCCAAGTCCGAAGTGAAAAATATGAAACCCTTTAAAAATTTGTGAAGGAAAAATGAAATATCACTTACCCTTCATTTCCGCATCATCGGCTCTTTAGCCGCATCTGGGACTGCCACTTCTGTGGTCAATGCACTGCTTCTGCGATTGAATTTTCGCACTTGCGCCTTCCGCTTCTGCGGACAATACTCCGCGTTTGCGGTTTCCCCTTAATTCTCCAAACTCTGCATCTGCGGTCACTTCGTCGCATCTGCGACTCCGCAGATGCGGTCAGCCACTCCACACCTGTGATACCTTCCGCTTCTGTAGCTCACATCTCACTTCTGCGGTCCCATTTCTGCAGAAGCGAAAATACCAGAAGCAGCTGCAATAAATCTTAAGTTCACAAACCAAAACTTCCTGTTAACCACCCGAAATCACCCTGAGGCCCCGAGGACCTCAACCAAAAGCATCAACACCTCCTATTACATCATTCAAACTTGTTCCAATCATTAAAACACCTCAAAAAATGCTAACACCATTATTTCTTATCGAATTCAAGCCTAAGTACTTTAAAAACTTCCGAAATACGCATTCGATCAAAAACCTAACCAAATCACCTCTAAATAGTCTGAAATTTTGCACACACATCCCAAATCACCTAACGGAGCTACTGCAACTCTCGAAAATCCAATCTGACCCTCGGATCTAAATATCACCTATCAATCGAAATTCGCCAAAATACTAACTTCACCAATTCAAGCCTAATTCTACACCGAACCTCCAAAATTACTTCCGATCACACTCCTAAGTCACAAATCATCCCCCGAAGCTAACTGAATCATCAGAATTCATATCTGAGCCCTCTAACACATAAGTCAATATCCGGTTGACTTTTCCAAAATAAATCTTCCTTAAAGAGACTAAATATCTCATTTCCGTCTAAATAAATACAAATCAACTCGTTCACACCCAACACTAATAATGAAGGAGAAAATGGAGAAAACGGGGCGGTAACTCATGTGAGGACGGGTCGGGTCGTCACAATACACTAAGTATTAGTGTATTAGCTAATATTATATTGAATATAGCTCATATTAAGTAACATATTAAGCTACATATATATATATATATATATATATATAGATATAGATACACATACTTACGCTATACTAAGTATATGTGACGACCCAAAGGGGTCATCACCAGTTTTCTTATTCATTCATTACTTCCGAGGCATCTAAAAACTCATTTAGGATTTCCTCGATTTGAGTGCGCAGTCCGGGCGCGTAGCCGGTTAGCCTAAATATTCTGTGTGAAAAATGTTAAATTTTTATATTAATATGAATATATTTGACTTCGGTCAATATTTTGGGTAAATAGACCCGGACCCATGATTTGACGATCCCGAAGGGTCCGTAGAAAAACATAGGACTCGGGCATATGCCCGGAGTCGAATTCTGAGGTCTAGAGCCCGAGAAATGAATTTTTCTGTGAAATTATTTTTCTGAAATTATTAAGAAAATTAAAAATAAAATTTGATTAAAAGACTGTGGTATCGGGCTCGTATTTTTATTCTGATGCCCGGTAAAAGTCTTATATATGGTTTAAGCTCTTTCTGTAAAATTTGGTTGAAAACGGACGTCGTTTGACGTGTTTCAGACTTAAAATGAAAATTTGATGCTCTATGAAAATTTCAGAGAAAAGCATGAGTTTTGAGGATTGATTCGATGTATATGATGTTACTTTTGCAATTTGATCGCACGGATAAGTCCGTAGGATGTTCTTAAGGTTATGTGCATAATTGGTTTGGAGCCCCGAGGGCTCGGGTGAGTTTTGGATAGGTGTCGGATTGCATTTCTCCTTTTTTGGAAAATTTGGTATTTCTGAGTCCTGGTGACTTCCCATTTGCGAAGAAATACTCGCAAATGCAATATCACAAAAGTGAGTCCCCCATCGGAAATGAGATAAAATGGGATCCTGCATGGGTCGCAAATGCGACAAGGGAGTTCGCAAATGCCAACAGGAACAGTCGCAAATGCGACCTAGTTGATCGCAAATGCGAAGTCCGGCGTTTTTCACAGTGTTCGCAAATGCGAACTAATGGTCGCAATTCCCAAGTTAGCAAGTCGGGGTTCGCAATTCCCATATCTGAGGCCTAACAAATTTTATACTTAGTCGAATTTTCATCACTTTTCGCCACTCTTTCAAAATACAAACACCATAGGCAATTTTTCAAGAACTATCTTCATCCCAAATCATTTGTAAGTCTATCTTTTACTCAATTCTTTCAATCTTTAACATCATTTAACATGTTTTCGACTTAAAATCAAGGATTTTCATGGGTGAAATTGGAGGTTTTGGGTAGAACCTAGGTTTTCTAAAAATTGGGGATTTGGACCTCAATTTGAGGTCCGATTTTGAGACAAATTAGATATTTGAGTTCGTGAGGGTATGGGTAACCGAGTTTTGGTTCGAACCTCAGGTTTTGACAACGTGGGCCTCGGGGCAATTTTGGAATTTTTGGGAAAAACTTGGAAAATTCTTTTTATGCATTCAAATTGATTCATTTAGTGTTTATTAAAGTAATTGAGAAATTTGTGACTAGATTCAAGAGAATTGGAAGTGGAATCGCGGGGGAAGGCGATAGTTGAGGATTGAGTGGAATTCAAGGCTTCGAGGTAAGTGTTTGATTTAACCCTAACACGAGGGAATAAGAGTTGAGTCTTGTTTGCTAATTGCTAAATGATCGAGTACGATGTATAGGCATGGTGACGAGTATCTATACATTGGTCTCTAGCATGACCATGAGTCCTCATAATGTGATTATCATTATTTCGTTGTAATTTTCGTGGTTATTGGAGAATTTCTATATATTGTGAATAACATGTGTACGACAATATGATCATTTGGTTCCTAGGAGCATTGGCTCGAGTTGTGATACGAATAGTGAAAGTATATGAAATGACTTGATTCTTTGGAGCGTTGGCTAAAATGGTAAGGTGGATTATAAAGTAAGAAATGAAAGAAAGAGAAAGAGTTGGTTATTCCCTTGTCGGGATATTTTGTTGCACTTGTTGGTTTCTTTCCCTTGCCGGGATTTCTTCCAATATTTGTTTATTTTTATGGCCCTTATTTGAGACTGTTGTTTGGGGAGCTAGAATGATGAATTATATGGATCGGGTTGCACGCTGCAACAATGATATTTGAGGATCGGGTTGCGCGTCACAACAATGTTAAATGATAATTGATGATCGGGTTGCATGCCGCAGCAATGCTAATTGAGATATTAGGATCGGGTTGCGCTCCGCAACAATGATATATTGTAAATGATATGGCTCGGGTTGCACGTCGCAACAATGCTATTTGTGGACCGGGTTGCACACTGCAACAGCTATCGATACAAGTTCCTTGTTCACTGTAAATTCTAAGCTGCTTTAGATTGTTACTCTGGATTACTGTTGTGAGCACGTGATTTTTGCTCTCACGACAATTACTCCCAAAAGTATAAAATAAAATAGTTTTGTATCGCATTTGATTTTTGTGGATTGTGTGTTATCTTTATTTAGCATCTTGCATGTGTGTTTGTTTGTTTAAACTAATTAAAAATACAAAAAAATACGTGTAGCGTGCATTTAGGAATTAATTAGGCATAAAGTAGCTAGAAAAGAAAATTACAAAAAATATATATGCATTATTGTCCGTTGTCATTGAGTAATTTAAAATGTGTAATTTGCATTAATTATTTATGTGTTAATTAATTGGTGTGTGATTTTATTTCTTTTTAATTTGATAAGAGTATGTTTAATTTAGTGTTGGCTAGTTAAGAAAGTTGGAAAATGGCTTAAAATGCAGAGAAACCAGGCTCAAACCAGCGTTTGGCCCAGGCCACGGAAGGCTGGTCTCAGAGACGTCAAAACGACGTCGTCTCCAGGCCCTCCATCAGGACCGTTGATCGAATCAAATCTAACGGTTCAGTTCAAATCATTCATTAAGCCAAACGACGCCGTTCAAGGGCATTTAATCTGAGCCGTTCATCTCCATTGATCCAACGATCCCAGGCTCCCCTCGCGACCCGTTTCATTTTGACCCGTTCACCTCTAAGACCGACCCAGTCTCATTTAAATGAGACGACGTCGTTCGTCCCCTGGCAAGAGATCCTGGCCATCAATCTTACTTGATCCAACGGCCAGGATCCCATCTCCTATTCCCTATATAACACTACCCTCACACCCCACGCCCACGAACCAGACCCCCCCTCATTCCGTCTCTCCATCATCGTCTCTCTCAGAGACGAACCTCCAAGAACCCTAGCCGCCACCCTTCCCCTTCGCCATAAACCCGGCGGCAACGATGCCAACGACCACCACCTTAACACCCTAAGACCTTTCAACCATCCTGAATCCAAATCCATGAACCATTAACCTCGAATCAACCTGCATCGTCTCGAATATCGATTTGAAGATTCGAGCAGAAAACCAATCGACCCCAACCAAGCCCAAATTCATACCAGTTACCCCCTGACCTCCCTCGTAGCCAAACTAAGCTTGGTTTGGTTCGAATCTAGCCAGAAAATTACGAACCTCAAATCTACTATATGCACCCTAGAAAAATCCCAAGTTGGAGTTCAGTTGCATTCAAGATACATTCGAGGTTTAATGGACCTTAGTCCAGGTATTCTCAACTGAGGATACCCTGATTAAGGTCCACTCTGCCTCGAAAAAGTTCAAGATCGAGTTCCAGTCAGAGTTCGAGTCTTTTCTGAGTTTTTGAGGTATTTTTTCCCTTTCTATGGTTATTTCTGGTGTGTATTTGTTATTTGTTTATTTTAGTTTTAGTTTTAGTTAATTTTTTTTACTTTTAGTGTTTGACTATTCTGTTCATCTCCAACCAAGACACTTTGTTTGGTCAATTTTTCCTCTGGTCACAAGCGAATAGGGTATGAACTATGTAGTCAATTTGATAGTATCGACAAACAGCTAGTTTCATAAAATCACCTATTTTGTCCAAAGCATGAATTACCATGTAGGGTCTGTGTGACTGTTTTGTTTGTTTCTCTTGTGTATATGTAATCGACTAAATAAGGTCGTCAATTAAAATTGGTTGAAAACTAGGGAGGCAGATAATAGGCCATTTTTTGTTCACTACTAGCATATGCCCTGTCTCTGTATTAATTCATACTGAGCTGGTAGATGCTCAGTTTGATAGCTTCAATGGGTTTGAGTTGATCAGGATTGGTTCCCAATATGATCAACTCATTCCCTTTGGATTAATACTTTTGGAGTGTTAGACCCTTCTGCTTCGAATCATTTGCTTGAATTATAGGATTGGTTATAGCTGTATAAAATTGGATGATTAGCAATCAGTGTTAATGGAAATTCTAAGGAGTTTATATACTGATTAAGAAGCTTAGGCAGGGGCAGTAATTCCTAGAGGTTTGAGGGTAGTTTTGGGTCTTCACTGGGTTTAAATTGGTTAGTTCAAGGAGGTCTATCAAATGGCTATTAAAATAACCCTTAGTTTAAAAACAGTGGTGTTCCCATGACAGCATGGGAATTAATTGAAATACAATAATATACCCATGACTCTTGAATGAAGCAGTAGGGGACAAGGGTGGGGAACCAAATAGTTTGCATCAAGAAAGGGTCTTAAGGCATGAGAATCTAAGGGGGATGGGCAGTGAGGGCTGGGGAGTTCAAGGAAGACCTTAAAGGTCTATTTCAGGTTATAAATAGGGGGATTACACATTGAAAAGGGGGGGTTGGACATTGAGGTTAGACATCACAGAGTGCTGAAAAAATATACACACTCAATAGACATTGCTGAAACTTCAGTTAATAGTGGTAATTTGGATAGAGTCTAGGCTGGGTTTTTGAGAGGGAAAAGAGAGAAAAAGGCTGGATTCTGATACGTAGAATTCAGTTTTCAATAGTACAAAAGAAAGCAGAAAATCAGAGACTATCTAGTGCATTTTCGAGTATGATCTAGACCTCCTGTTGTGTCCTTTTTCTGGATTCCTATTTGATTTTCAAGTAATTGTTGCAGATCTGTTTAGTTTCCCAGTTATCGCTGGATTTTTGCTTGTGTTTCGAAGTTGCTGGTTTTTCCGTTGGGTTTTCTGTTGGTTGGTTATTGT
Organism: Nicotiana glauca; assembly: GCA_026770625.1. NCBI lineage: Eukaryota > Viridiplantae > Streptophyta > Magnoliopsida > Solanales > Solanaceae > Nicotiana > Nicotiana glauca. The sequence goes on from MU758728.1 coordinate 18,592, forward strand.
TGGTTACTACTGGTTTATTGTTTGCTGCTGCTGTTATTTGCTGTGTTGTACTGCTGTAGTTACTGCCGATCCTTCTTCTTCTTTATTTCCAAATATCAGGTACACAACCGAACTCAATTTGATGTAGCTGCGAGGTGTAAACATGAAAGGGCAAAAATGATCGGGCATTTGTTTGTTGGATGTTATAGTTGTAGTTCAGTAGATAAATTATAAGTATTTGTATGGTCCAAATTTGATTCATAGCTCAATGAAATATGCTGATTGTGGAATTTTTGTACCTAATTAGGACTATCTTTTACTGTTAATGTGTGCTCATTAGTCATAGATTTAGTATGGTTTGGTATTGACTTCAGCTCACATCGAGATAAAATCAAGTCTCACTATGGTTTGTACCTATAATCTTACAGCCAAAGATGCTAGTATTTGATGCCTTCTCCTTTATTTGTTAAGCTCACTCTTTAGACGTAGGAACAAGTAATTGCATGTTAGTGGTTAATATCCATAGCTCATTTAAACTTGAAGCAACTAACTTATTCAAGAAGGCTAGTAGAATTAATTAATCAAGTCACTTAGTTTAAAAAATTCAATCTAGCATCTATTGGAACTTGAGGATCCATCATCAGTTAAATAAACAGAGTAACATGCTCTTGTTCGTGTTCTTGTTGTAGGCAATTGTCATTTTCCGTTACAAGCAAGGATGATTAATAGATTCGGGTTTCATATGAGTTTAATGGGCCTAAGTACCAAATCTTGAACCATGGTTGACTAGGACATTTTCTTTATCTTTAGAGACAAGAATGAATAGAGAATCATAGTTGCTTTAGGATCGACCTTAATAAAAGAACGAGATCAGCCTCGCCGCATTAAACACCTAAATGCGGGGCCCTCGATAATAGCTTACAAGTAATTAGACTTGGAAAACCCGTTTAGCAAATATCGCGGGTTTTCCCAAAGTTAATGAATGCGTAGAAGCTTTAGGCGCGAATAATAAATATTACATTCTTAAACCAGGGTGCACATTTATGTGACCCAAATCTAAATCTCAACGAAATCGAAATGTGTTAAAGGCCACAGGTGTACTGGTGCGGTGTGGTCCAAAATACATTTCCATGACGTTGCAAATTCTCTTTAAAATAATAAATACTAAAAGCAATTTATTAACTTTTAAACAATAATGAGACGAGTCTCGCCAAATAACATACAAATTGCGGGGCCCTCAGTAGGTGGTTACTTTAAATACTTAGATTCCGGGACGTGTCGTTTAGCTAATTTTACGGCCTTCTCAAAATAATAATGCGTTAGTAGCTTTAGGCGCGCCTTTAATAATTTACTTTCTTAAACTGGGGTGCACATTTATGTGACCAAAATCCAAATCTCAATGAAGTCAAAATGTGTTAAAGGCCACAGGCGTACTGGTACGGTGTGGTCCAAAAAACATTTTCACGACGTTGCAATTCTTTGTTAAAAAAAAAAATAATAATAATATTAAAAGCGGTTAAAAGTTAAAATTTGCATAAGTTAAAGCATGTTATAAAATTAGATAAATAAGCCAAATATGACAGTTAAGCGACCGTGCTAGAACCACGGAACTCGGGAATGCCTAACACCTTCTCCCGGGTTAACAGAATTCCTTATCCGGATTTTTGGTTCGTAGACTGTAATATAGAGTCAATCTTTTCCTCGATTCGGGATTCAAACCGGTGACTTGGGACACCATAAATCTCTCAAGTGGCGACTCTATATCTTAATAATAAATCCCATTTCGATTGTCCTTTAATTGGAAAAACTCCCTTTACCACGCCCCTTCGCGGGGCACGGTAGTGCCAAAAGGAGGTGTGACAGCTCTAGCGACTCTGCTGGGGATTATCTAGAACCACTGGTTTAGGGTTAGAAATTCGAGCTTAGAATAATTGTGGTATCTGGCTTTGTTTATTATCTGATGTTTTTATACGATATATATGCTTAATGTACAAAATGATGATTTTTACCGCTTTGATATTATCTGAATTGTAAATATAAACTATGCCGAACCCTTCTCTTCTCACCTCCAGGGATGTGCTTACTGGTTGAGACTCCCTATTCTGTTAGTGTCAATACCCTAAATAAGAAAGAGGTCGGACAAGTTACTAAGCCAGGTGGCCTTTCAATGCCTGGTACGTTACCCCTTCCTCGACTCGAGTTGTCCGCTCGGGTACACAATCTAGAACACTTACCTAAGTTATGCTTAATATAACAAAGCTTCATGTCGGATCCCTAGTAGGAACGCTTATTTGCATCACGTTGCATTCGACTTAGGGGGCTCGACACCGGGGTCGGGTCCGTCTAGGACAGGCAACCTGAAACGAAAAGACTATCCTACTGCATCTTGTTTGTCTTACGCATTTATTTGCTTCAAACTTGCATGTCGACCGGCTTTTAATACTGCGGAAAATGAAAAAAAAATATAGTTATTTTGGTTGATTTTCATAAGTTATTTTGGTAAAACGAAGATAAACAATATCCAAGCAATGTCAAAAACTCTGCTTGATTTTCATAAAGTTATTTTGGTTGCCAATGGAAAAAAGAAAAATGACAAGTTTTATTTTTCAAAAAGATGGTTTATTTTACTAGCCAATAGATAAATAAAAATAGTGTGTTTTAAAATAAAAGGAAAAAATATAATTTATTTATAAAATGGAAAATAGTGTGTTTTGTTTGCCAATAAAAAGAGAGGAAAAGTGTTTTGTCTGCAGACATAGTTTGTTTTATTTGACCGAACTACGCCGGTTTGATTCTCACAGGACGTGAGATACGTAGGCAAGCCTCATCGGGTCCAATCTCCCCTTTTTTCCAAAAACTAGTCAAAAATGTCAAATTTTCACAAGTAAGTCGGGTAGTGTCGTTTTATCAAAAATAGCCGGATGTTCCCGAAAGGGACGCCGGAAGGCTGACTTTGCATAAACGGCCACTTTTGGTCATTTGTTTTAGGATTTTTTGTCAGTTAGCAAACGCAGCCTTAAAATCTTCATCCCAGGAGTGCTGAAAGGCCGCGGAAAATCGGATCTTTTTATCTAGTTTAAAATAGTCAAATCATTGTCAATCGGAATAATTTTCTTTCATAACATTAATAAATGTGCAGGATGAGCACAGTACAAAATGTACCGTTTTCAATAATGACCAAGATCCCTGTTGAGTTGCAATTATGGTGGAATGACTTAGGTGAAAAGAGTCGCAAGGAAGTGAAAAAGTACCTGAAGGTCTTACAGGTTTGCTAGATATACAACCTCGGGGAGACATCATCAGAGCGCTGGTCCCCTTTTGGGATCCGGCACATAATGTGTTTCATTTCTCAGACTTCGAGCTTACCCTAACACTGGAAGAAATAGCCGGGTACATCGGTAATGGTGAAGCCCCGTTAAGATTCAAATACTTGGTTGCTCCCAGGGCCGTCACTGTGCATCGTTTCCTAGATTCATTAAAAATACCTCGGACGGTCCATAATTCTAATCTTGCAAAAGGTTTCTGCAGCTTGCACTTCCTGTACGAGAGATATGGTCACGTAGGCGGGTTCAACAAATCAGAGATCAGGCTGTGCAGTAGAGGTAATCGTTAGAAATGGGATGAACATAGGCCGGTAGCCTTCATGACAGCATTTCTGGGTATTGTAATATTTCCAATAAAAGGTGGGAATGTTGATATAAGAGTAGCGGGAGTGGTCAGTACCTTGCTCACCCAGGATAAAAGCACTCTAGCACCTATGATCGTGGCGGACATCTTTTGGGCTCTCACTGTTTGCAGGGCCGGGGAGAAATTTTTTGAGGGGTGTAATTTGCTGCTACAAATGTGGATGACGGAACATCTATGTCACCATTCTCCATTTTTATGTTATGATTTATCCGAGAAGACTTGCACGGAAGAATTCAACACCAGAATC